>QAOA01006077.1:269315-387707 GCA_003255065.1 Cercis canadensis
GGGGGGGGGGGGGGTGAGGTTGGACGTGGAATTGATGCTCCATTGGTTTCCTGAAAGAATGTGATGAAAATGGCGGAAGCTCTGGAGCAGATTGGAAATTATGGTGAACTAGTCAAATTCTAGGTCTTATTGTTCTAATTGATTGCTGGAAAATTTTTGCAGAAGCGATTTTTTTTGGCCATATGTTGCAGAAACGAATGAAAACTAAGTTGTAGTCTTGATTTCTCGATTGTTTTGTTGAGATATGATGAAGCATTTGATTCTTTTTTTTTTTTTTTTGGAAATTAGAAAAAGATTTTTAACGAAAGTTATGATTTTTAAGGTTACCTACCGTTCTTTTCCCTCCATTTTGCTTGTGTAGCTTGAGTAGCTGATTTTCTATTTATTCAGGTCCTGGTTTTTTCAATTTGGGTTAGCCTGTTTTTGACACTGATACTTCTGTTGAGTATATAAATTAGTTCTTTTGATTATATGCTTTCCTGAGCTAATCAACTTAGAAGAATTTGTGGCCCATTCAGCCAGCGTCAATTGTCTAAATATTGGAAAGAAGGCGTGCCGTCTTTTTATTACAGGAGGGGAAGATCACAAGGTCAATCTATGGACGATTGGCAAACCAACTTCTTTAATGGTCAGTGTGATTTTTAATTTGATCGTTCCTGCATTGTTCATTAGGATATGGCTACTGCAGGATCATTAACTAGTAATGGAAGTTCTATTTCTGACGTGCACCATGTTGTGAATTATGTTTTTTATGTGAATGAAGAATGTGCTTTTAGTTCATTGACTCGTCCATGTTGTATTATTAAATGCTAAGTTTAAATTTGTACATAATCTGGCATGATACGACCAATACAGCAAGTAATGAGAAGCATGTAATGTTTCCTTGTGTAGTTTATATTCTATTGCCATTCATTATGAATCCATTTTTTTCTCCTTTCTCGCATTATAGGCACAAATTACAAACTTGGAAATTTCTACTCATATCATTATAATATATCATCTATACTTTCTTTTGATTGGATTGCTTTTGACATGGAACTTTCTTTTGATGTATAACCATGACCTAATGATACAGTCTTTCTGTAAATATATGCAGAGCCTGTGTGGTCATACTAGTGCAGTTGAATCTTTGGCTTTTGATTCAGCGGAAGTGGTAGTGATTGCTGGAGCTTCGAATGGTGCAATAAAGCTTTGGGATTTGGAAGAAGCAAAGAGTAAGTTAATGTTTTTGAGAGTATTAAATTGTATACTACAGAAGTGAAAACTTGCTAAACATGAACTTAGACAATTATTTGATTCGAGAATTATGAGTTAGGCAGTCTACTTTGCATGCATGACCTTATAAGGGAATCTAGGAGTAATAATTTAAATTCCAAGTCTCAATGCTGTTTTGATTTAAAACTTATCAATATGCTGCTAATGTGTTTGTTATTGTTCTTGAAGTATAGTGGTTCGTGCTCTTACTGGACACAGATCCAACTGTACTGCTGTTGAGTTTCATCCATTTGGCGAATTTTTTGCATCTGGCTCCTTGGATACTAATCTCAAAGTTTGGGATATCCGGAAAAAAGGATGCATTCATACATACAAGGGTCATAGCCAGGGCATCAGTACTATCAAATTCACTCCAGATGGTCGCTGGGTAGTTTCTGGTGGCTTTGATAATGTTGTTAAGGTATTAGCATGTAAATTCATTTTGGTATGGCTTGCAATAATTTTTTACTTTTAGAATTACCCTATCAGTGAACCCATGGATTTACCTCACCAATGTACAGGTCTGGGATCTAACAGCTGGAAAGCTCTTGCATGACTTCAAGTTCCATGAAGGACATATTAGGTCCTTAGATTTCCATCCACTTGAGTTTCTTCTCGCTACAGGTGAGTTAGTGACCGATTGACTGCGACTCAATAACCTTGGAGCAGTTGGGTGGGCTAGATGCTTTGTCTGTGCCTTTATTGGGTAGTTCAATATAAGTAAACTCTTTTCCAGTAATATCAACTCTAGTGTAAAACTTCATCAAAAACTTGGGCAACACTAGTTTCTATTATATGCTGCATCTTACATACTGGGAAGCAAGTGGGCATCAATACTTCAATTGGGGTTGCCTGGGATTTTTTGTCCATAACCCCTCACCCGTGGTTATCCAAATCTAAACTATATTGAAAGGGTAAGAATTTCAATGGGCAGCAAATTTCAAATATGTTTCCATTGGCATATTTATCACCCCTTCAAGACAACGTGATGAACTTGAAAGCTGACGCAAGAGCACTTGTGCTTTTCTTTGTTCTCTTGAGCAAAAAGAAGATTTGAGATGTGATGGTGATGCAATTATGTAGGACTTTGTCCTTATGGGAATTCAATTAAGGGCAGAGATCTAGATTTATCAGAAGTAAATTCCACCGTCTTTTGGTCCATTGCATTTGACTTTTTAGCTCTCATGGAATTTTGAGTCCTGTGAATCTCAGTTAAAAGCAGAGACCTACACATGTCTGTTATCCTGTCTTTCTATTGTGATTATTCTCACTAAAATGTCAAGACCCCCAGTATTTTGTTTACCACGATCACTATGCTTCCATCAGTGTGGTCAGTACTAATAATAGCATGTTTGCACCCAATTCCTCCCGGAAACAATTCTAAGAGAAGCAACTCATAGTATTTGCCTTGGGGAGCAACCCCAAAGGGCCCAAACAAGCATTAGACCACCACCAACTGGAGTATTCACGATTACTTGCTTTGAATGGATCCATGATCCATCCAAATGGAACATCCTGTCTCCTCTAAAACACTCTTGCTTTATTTACATGTATAACTTCCCCCTTATAGCGCTGCTAGTCTTATGTTATTGAAATTCACAAATTCTTTTGCAGGTTCAGCAGACAGGACAGTGAAATTCTGGGATTTAGAAAGCTTTGAACTGATTGGATCTACCAGACATGAGGTATCTAAAGTTTGCTGAATTTTTCCCTTCTTTTTGGAAGGTATCAATTATGTCCATTTATGTTACTAGTGCCCTGACACACATTGACATGCGTATCAATCCGCTTTCATTAGTTTTTTTATGATTATTATTATTATCAATGAAGTGGTTGATGATAGTTTTGATTAGTTTAGACTGTTGAGTGAAATTAGAAAAAAGATTAATGTGTGAGAAAGTGGAGAGGAGAGGAGGGAAGTGATTGACCTATAGAAAGGAAGTTGCTTAAAAGTAGGATATTAGTATATACTAGTGCCTTGACATGCACGTTCAATCTGCTTTTTATTTTATTTAATGAGAAACACTTATAAGTGTGAAAGTAAAATGCGGAGTATGTGAGAGAGTGGAGAGAATAGAGAGAAAATAGAAAACATTAATAAAGTANACCTATAGAAAGGAAGTTGCTTAAAAGTAGGATATTAGTATAGACTAGTGCCTTGACATGCACGTTCAATCTGCTTTTTATTTTATTTAATGAGAAACACTTATAAGTGTGAAAGTAAAATGCGGAGTATGTGAGAGAGTGGAGAGAATAGAGAGAAAATAGAAAACATTAATAAAGTAACTTATCCTTTCCTATTTTAAAGGAAAAATTGTTTAAAAATGGATAACTACTTCATAGTGGTTTCCTTCCCCCCCNCCCCCCCCCCCCACATTTAGTTACACAAAGACGTCATAAGTGGGTTCTGGAGTATATATTAGTATAGATACTTTGTGCTTTCATAACTGCCTCTTCTCAATTGGTGTTTTCTTGCAACACCTCTAGACCAGTTTTATACCGCCACTAACTTCTATAGAAACTCATTGATAGTTTGTAATGAGTCATAAATCATGACATTTTTAGCAAATTGTCATCATGGTGCGCTTAGTTGTCAATGAGTGAAATTTTATTAACTAAAATAGTGTGATGTTAACATACTCATTGCCTTAATAGTTGTGTCACAATGTCCAGAAAAAAAAATTTATTGCATTGTGCATGAACTTTCTTATTTATGCTTTCTTTTAATTTGAACATGTACATTTACTCACCCCTACCATGCATATGTGCATGCACCAAAAGATATAAAGTAGTGAATTTAAAACAAATATAAAAAAAATGGCTCTAATTTATACTACTTCTCTGAATCATATTAATATGCCTTTTATCAGGCTACAGGGGTACGCTCAATGGCTTTTCATCCTGATGGAAGGACCCTGTTTGCTGGATTTGAGGATAGTTTGAAGGTACAGATTGTTGCAATCATGAGACTATATAATAATCCAGTATTTGGAACAGAATAGATATATAATTTGTGATGCTGATATAATGTAGGTGCATTCGTGGGAGCCTGTTGTATGTCATGATGCTGTTGATATGGGATGGACAACACTTGGTGACCTCTGTATTCACGATGGGAAACTTTTGGGGTGCTCATACTATCGAAATTCTGTCGGAGTTTGGGTAGCAGATATATCGGTAGAATCCACTATCATAGTATCATTTAGACCAATTGTTCTCTCTGTCTATCAACTTGAAATATTATCCTTCTGTTAATAATTCTGTATGTAGTTCAAAGTATGATTGTGAATTCATACTGGTATGGCTGCTCATGGCTGCTCATGGCTGTATGATGTTAATTTCTTGGTTCTGAATGCAATGCCATCATTTATGCAGTGCACATGCCCATACTGAAAGTGTGGGGTTTTTGATACTTTTGGCATGTTGACCTAGCATCCAAATTAGTCTGTGAACAATGTTAAATAAATTTTGAGATACATGTGATATTTTCCATACTAAATTCTTTTTTTATTACTTGAGCTATGATTCTGACTGTTAGTTATGTATCAGCATATTGAGCCATATGGTGCTGGCTTGGAACCCATGAAAAATGAAGGTACAGAGCAGAAATTTAATATTCAGGGAAGTCAACTGGAGAAAGCAGAGGTTGATGTGGGACCAACTTCTGGGTTGCGCTGTATGTCTCCTGACAGTGAGTCAAAAGATATCAAGAACATATATATTGTCTGTAAGTTCTTTTTTCTTGGTTGATTTGTTTGTCTGTTAATATGTTGAGACATCCCAAGTGAAGAAAGACGTCTAACATTTTTGGTCCAAAAACTACTGACTGAATTTTTAAATCTTTTGCTTTTGGAAAATGCTATTTCTTTAGCTCATTTTAGGACTCCTGATTATTTTCTGGAAGTAACTCAAATTGGAATTTTAATTTACATGCAAGCATACACTAAACACTGATGAATGCAGATTGAGATGATATATATGCCTCTGATTACTTTCCCAATTATGTATCTAATAAGAGACTCTTGTCTTCCATATATAGCTTCTGGTGGGAAACCTGTTGCTTTACAGAGATCTGATTCTTGTAATTCCCTAAAAGTGGACCTCCCAGAGGATTCCAAGGATATTTCTACTTTGGGAGCAGTAAAACAGAGTCCTGCAACAGGAGTTCGTGCAAAATCAAATGAACAAGCACTTAGAAAGTCTTTCATTGTACCAAATGTTGTACCACGTGACTTTCCTGATGGTAAGGACTCAGGAAAAACTGCAAAAGAAAGTATCACCTTTTCAAGGACAAAACCTGGGATGTTACTCAGACCGGCTCATACTCGGAGAGCATCCACTGGCAGATTTGATATTGAGAAGTTTTCACCAGCTGTGGATTCTGGAGCTTTTGGCAATACAACTAATAAATTAGAGACTGCAACAGATCCTAACTTCCAAATGAAGCTAGGATCTGAAAATGAAGTCAAAGAATCCTGTGAAGACAAACATCCTATCAATAGCGTTACAAAAAAGTTTGAAACAACAACTTTATCTTCTCACAAAGTCTTAGACCAAAAAAAATGTAAGTTCTTGCCATTATTCCACTGAGCAGGTCTTATGCAAGTCATTACTGATTAAAGCTCCTCATATTGTTGTCTTGATTTCGTTTGTCTAATTTATTTTTCCACTTCAACTATGTGAGTTTATTGCATTATTTGTATTTACACACTCTTCTGTCTGCTTAGTTATAGCATGGGTTAAATAGTTTGCTGACATCATTGTCCTGAAGTAGTTGACTCATTTTGGTTCATAACTGGTTTTCACTATGATTCCAGCCTACATTGTTAGTTGTTGCCACTTGCGAACTAAACTTTCTCAAATAAGCTTAAGTTCTAATGATGTTTTATTTCTTCTTTTCCCTTATTCATATCTGAATACTTTCATTTGGACCTTGCTTGTTAAATCTGCAAATATGTTACTAAAATTCTAAATTGTGAAGTAGACCTCTTGTGGCTGGGTTCAATCTTCTGATGAGATGTAGTGAAAAGACTGTAGGAAAACACTCTCGAAAGATAAGGTCTTGTTAATGGTGTGAATAAGTAGAGATTCTTTCAAGTAAGTTGTTGAGATTTTGGTTCTGTTTTAGGAAAGGAGTTGAGCTAGTACTTGAATTTTGAACTTGTAAACTAAAGAGCTTTGTATTTATTAGATAATATACTGTTTATTAATTAGTTAGGGACATGTCTGCATGTATGAACTGTGACCAATAGGTGTGTATCATAAGACATGCAGGATGTGTCTTGACCCACCCTTCACCCCCTAAGCTATTTTTGACTTGTTTTAGTTAGCAATAAATTTTAGCTTATAAAATCAAGCAGATAACAACTTTTGGTTTGATAATGTATTTTCACATAGTCATTCAAATGTGCCAAAAGATTTCAATAAGTACTTGTGACATCACATAAGGGCTTGTAAACCGAACTTAAGGCCAATCAAATGNAAGAGCTTTGTATTTATTAGATAATATACTGTTTATTAATTAGTTAGGGACATGTGTGCATGTATGAACTATGACCAATAGGTGTGTATCATAAGACATGCAGGATGTGTCTTGACCCACCCTTCACCCCTTAAGCTATTTTTGACTTGTTTTAGTTAGCAATAAATTTTAGCTTATAAAATCAAGCAGATAACAACTTTTGGTTTGATAATGTATTTTCACATAGTCATTCAAATGTGCCAAAAGATTTCAATAAGTACTTGTGACATCACATAAGGGCTTGTAAACCGAACTTAAGGCCAATCAAATGGGGCCTACGTAAAATGCACAGATTCCAACATTTATACTTTGGTTGATTATTTGTGATTTTAGTTTTCACTTTGAAGTGATTTTTTCATTATATTTCAGGTGATCAATCCTCCCCTTGCAATGAAGAGACTAGTCCAGTTAAATATGTGAATGGAGGTATGCCATCCCTCACAAATGTAGTAGCATTAAGTATAATAACCACTGAAACTGACATTTTTTTAAAAAATTCTGCTTCTGGCAGTCGCTGTTGTACAAGGAAGGACTCGGTCTCTGGTTGAGAGGTTTGAAAGAAGGGAAAAAGTTCACATCAACGAAGATCAAAATAATGCTTCCCTTGCCTCAATAGATGAAAGAAGGGAAATAAATCATATCAATGAAAATCAAACTAATGCGTCTCCTGCCATAATATATGAAAGGAGGCAAAGAAATCATATCAATGAAAATCAATCTAATGCACCCCCCATCTGGACATGTGAAAGGAGGGAAAGAAATTACAGCAATGAAGATCAAAATAATGGATCCCCCACTATGATATACGAAAGGAGAGAAAGAATCCACATCAATGAAGATCGAACTAATGCATCCCCCATGCCCACTACGGTATCTGAAACTGATCAATCGCCCACTATCCTGGTAAAATGCTAGCTCTGCAATAAGGAAGCTTTATAGTATTATTGATGCCAGCACCTCCATTAAAGCTTGTAATTTTTTGAGAAAAGCTTGATTTTGATAATGCAGGTCCCAATTTATAAGCATGCATCTCTCAAATTGTGATTGTTGAAGTGTGTCAGGCTTGATATACATATTTGTTGCTTGTTGCCTGTCACTTTCAAGTTTTGGAAATATGTATTTTAACATGGTATTAGGAAAATCTCTATTTTGTTCTTTCTGGTGTGGTGTCCTAGTTCTTCTTATGCATTTACTATTGGCTTTCTTCTTGCTTTAGTTCATTTTAGTTCTCTTCGTGAACCTCTGCCTGATGTCCTTCTAATCCTGGGATTGCTTATCCATTATAATTTCTCTTCCATTTTTATCTTCTTGGGAATTAGGTTTTCCTTCTCACTTATAAGTATGAAATAGTAAACAATGAAATATCCTATTTGTATACATTGTTTCATTTGGTTACTTAAACTAAGTCAAATTTATCCTGTTGTATAATATTGTCAGAACGTTGAACCTCAAATTTCTGGAAGGGATTCAAACTCTTCAAATGAAGAAGAAATCATTGAATGTCTGATGCAAACTCATGATGCAACTTTAAGTACTCTCCGCTCACGTTTGACAAAATTACAGGTAATTTCAGCTAGTCATTTATATGAATATTATTTATTCACATACTAGGTCTCTCTTAATTATATAGTGTTTGTTCCAGATTTCCAGTCTTTATTAATCTTAGCCACGAAACTAACATTTTTGACAATATGCAGATGTGTAGAGGGTCATCTTTATTTTTGTATTAATTTTTCTTAAAAAGAAAATTTCAAGTCTCTGAGTGGTTCTAATGTGCACTTGCAGGTTGTGCGGCATTTTTGGGAGCGGGGTGACATTAAAGGTGCCATCAACGCTTTGAGAAAGCTGCCAGATCAATCTGTGGGTTTTCTTTCAAATGTCTCTGTGTTACTTTTTTACTTGTTCTGTGTTATATACCTATGTGCTTTAATGCAGGTGCAAGCAGATGTGATCAGCGTTCTTGTGGAGAAGATGGAGATTCTCACCTTAGATTTATTTTCTTCCTTGCTTCCCGTGCTTACTGGCTTGCTCGATAGCAAGATAGAAAGGTAAGTCATCATAAATATGGTGGCAGGAAAACTCATCATGCTTGTAGTTAAAATATGTTGGACTTGTTATTTGACCCCATCTTAGCATTGGCTTTTTTATATGTGGGCCTTGATCCCACAACAGGAGCATGATATCTGATCTTTATTACAAATATATTATATGGTCGATAATAGTTTCGTGTAAAACCTCAACAAATAAATAAATAGGGAAGCTTCTCTTACTTTAAATGTTACAGTAACATTATTCTCCAGCAAGCTACTAACTAATATGTGTGCTTCCACTTAAATCCAATCAAGTTAAACCTTTATTTTTCTCTTTTTTTGCTACTTTACAATTTGGGGATGGGAGGAATGGTATCGAACAGGGGTCCCTCTCCTTATTGGGGGTCTGATCACCGAGGCTACAGCCTGGATTTTCTGAAAAATAGAAGATATGGTTTGCCAATGTCCTTACAATATGTTAGACCAAGGGCAAGTTGTCTATCTCCTTATGATGGCCTTTGCACTTTGCAGTAAAAATGACAAAGTAGTTCTGATAGATTGACTCTGTTTTGATTGTGCAGACATGTAAAGGTGTCATTGGATTTGCTAATAAAGCTTGTAGCAGTTTTTGGTCCTACAATACACTCAACCACTTCAGCACCTCCCTCCGTTGGGGTTGATCTGCATAGAGAGCAAAGGTATGCCTCCATCTTCGTTTACATATGCTTATCAGTGTCTCATATGATTAGTTTTGCATAACACTAATTTGGTGAGATCTTCTTATATGAAATCTTGAACAGGCGGGAATGCTGCAATCAGTGCTTTATGCAACTGCAGAAGATCCAAAAGATTCTTCCAATACTAATAAGGTAATCAATGCAGTCTTTAGTGTTTCTAGCATATATGTACATGAAGAGCAATGCTGCTGACTGATAATTTCATTATGGAAAATGAAGTGGTTGCCTGTGTCTATTTGGTAATTCACAATCTGGAACATGTCCTTTGTGGTAAAAAATCATATAACTTGGAAAATGGAATTTGTAAGTTGGAAAAGGTAAGCAGTCTAACTATATATCCATATGGTAAGAGTTTCAGGATGTCATCAACCTGTAATTTATGGCCTCTGACTAAATCAAGTAAAATGATGCTTAGTTATTATTTAAATATCATGTACCTCCTTCTATAACATCCATTTACATCTAGACATAGCAACCAACATTCACAGCATTTTCTCTTTTTCCCCAATTTTTGCTGCAGGAGTGGTGGTATATTGGCCAGGTCTGCCCTAGAGTTAAATCTAGTTCTACAACAATCATAACTCAAGATGCCACCAGATGAACTTCAGCCATGTGAATGAGTGAATTGGCTCATTGCACTCTGAAGCAGTATTATATAGAAAACATGAAGCCTTCATGTTGGCTTATCGTTAGCACAGCCAACAATTTTGTCTTCGATGATTTGCACTATTAGCTGTCATCTTCGGCTTTGTTCATGGCAGAGCATTATAACAGTGAGATTTTTGTTGGAAAGTTGGATACAACATTTTCCTTCGTCGCCCGAAGGTGGAAGTAGCCAACTGCTGATCTTGATCTTGGGCTTGTTATTCTAACTCAAGTTCATTGATCTCGGCTATTGTTTGTATGTATTTCTTTTTCTTCCATTAATTTGTTCCTGCTGTGGTTCTTTCTGACCCCTGAATGTTCACCTTGGTCACCTAGGGCCACAGCTTATACCCAACCTGCTAAATATATTAGTCAGCTGTATGTAGTAGTCTCGCAAATTTGTATGTATATCGCATTTTTTGATTAGTTAATGAAATGGATCATTAATTTCTTTTGATCAAACTTATTTTGTGTAGCAGCTTCTATTTGTTGCTAAAGTACTGTCATGTTAAAACTGGAATGAATATTGGATGGTGATCAATACCTACATATTTGACATGCAATGCGCAATATCAATGTGTTGTTAAAGATTCTCTCTATTTGCACAATATTTAGGTGCACACTTGCAGAAATGGGATCCTAGCTAAACTTTTTTCTGAGAACTCAGATGGTGCATGCTAGTGCACCCCAGTGTGCATGCTAAACCCTAATTTGTTTATATGATTAGATAACTTGAATTCCTATCACCGAGGTGAAACTTTTGAAATTCTAGCTGCATAATATTGCATTGAACAGGCAAACTAGTAAGTGTATGATTTAGTAGTGAAAGAGTCAGATAGTTATAAGAAGTTTGAGGTTAAGTGAAGTCAAAATACCATATGACTGCTATAAGAAAACGAATTGCTACTGCTGAAGTTGAAGTCCAAAAGAAGCAAGGTGCATTCTTGGGTGTGGAAGTCATTTGTTATGAGCATTATGTTTTGTCTTTATGATGTGCAACTATGTTGATAAGTATGACTACGTGGTTTCCTAGTATAATCGTGGATGTTGGAGAATAAAGCCAAGCAAATGAGCTTTATTTTGGCCCTTGACTATTTTTTGATAGTGTTTGACAATTGATTTCATGGTCAACTCTGCTCCTAATGTTCTTGTCATGAGAAAAAGAAAGGGTAAACAATGTTTTTTCCAGGTCCCATTGGCCATTGGAGCAGTGTAGACTACAATGGGATGATGCATAATTTGTGGGGCACTGTGTGATTGACATATGGCATGAGAACTACCACGTGGCTAAATGTCATTTCCTACATTTTTGCTGGTGTAATATTACTGGTGTGTATTTTATGCCACAATTTGAGAGGAAGAAACAGGTCGTCAAGGTATAATCTCCCTTATGAAAGCCTTCCTCTATGTTAATCAATCTGTGTATCACCCATTGATGTTTTCTTAATCTCATGGTTATATGAAGTAACATGATTTAGTTGATGTTCAATGTCAGGTGTTAATGTCGTTCTTTTCTTGTGTCCAACCAAGTTGTCATGAACAAAGAACTTTGATGTCTCAATCATCAACTGTTTAAAAAATAAGATATCTGGCTTTTTATAGCACAATTGAAAAAAAAAAAATGCAACAATTAAAAAGGTTAAAAAACAATACTAGTTTCATAAAAAAAAATTATGTATTAGGTATTTAAACATATTTGTTGCTATGAAAACATATGAAATGTATTAGGTATTAGGAATTATATTTTTATGTAATAAAAAGAAATTGAGGATTCTATGATATTATATGAGTATGCTATACCACACTGACATAAGACTAAGGCTACACTATCTNCTGACATAAGAGTAAGGCTACACTACCTAGACTTTTCTAAAAATATAAGAGTATTGTTTTTCAGCCAAATAAGTGTCACCAAGTGCAAAAGGGGAAAAAAAAAGTATCACCCAATAAAGACATGAAAATCCCTTATCCACACTATTAAATTCTCATATGATGACATAATTTTCAAAGAGACGCCGAAATGATTAAATATTTGATATTTTATTATATAGATTTTGTGTTCAAATCCCATTAAAAATGGATGTGGTGAAATTTTGAGAAGAAATAGACACAAATATACATAAATGTACAGGAGAGAAAATTAAAATGAATGTAGATTGATCATGAAACTAACCAATACAGATATATTCTAGAAATTTTAAAAATAAGCATTACTTACATAACACAGTAACACTACTCTTTTATTCTACCTCTAGATTTTCTATAGTGCAAACATGATTTCACTCGGATATTAATGTAGTTGAATGCTTGAATGTAGTTCAGATGGAGATGGGGACAAGAATGGTTGACTGAAACAGACATTCTACTATGTTACTTACATAACACAGTAACACTACTCTTTTATTCTACCCTCTAGATTTTCTATAGTACAAACATGATTTCACTCGGATATTAATGTAGTTGAATACTTGAATGTAGTTCAGATGGAGATGGGGACAAGAATGGTTGACTGAAACAGACATTCTACTATGTTATGTTGCTTCAAGGAAAATGTTAATGAATGCTCCAAGAACTTCCTCTTCAATAATCTAGTAGGGAAAAGTCAGGGTCAATGATAGTGTAAACATCACATTCAAGTTTCACATATAGTGGCCATAATCTTAATTAATACTAATAACCAACAAATTAAAATGCAGGTATTTAAGTCATATTCTTTGTTGAAACAGATTTTACATGTGATCGAAAATACTATTAACTTCTAAGAAACTTTCAATATGTTCAAAGAAAAAAAACCAAAAAAAAAAAAAGGAAAGAAAAACTCAATCTCTAAGCATATTACCATATGAGGGTTGGTTTGGAATTCTCCAAGCACCTACAATTTGGCTAAGTCCCACCTTGTTCTTTCTTCTTTTTGTTTTATTCTTTTGGTGCTAGTAAGATGTAAAGTAGGGACAATAAGGAGAGTTACCTTCTCATGCTCCATTTTGGGAATAGGAATAGTATGATTTTCAAATGAAAAGTGCTGGTTTAGTAACTCAAATTTATGTTGCAGACCCCATCCTTGGAATGTATTCAAGGATTAAGAATCTTCTCTAGCTGTGCTCAGCCAAGACATGATATAGACTTTAACGAAGACTTATAGTGATACTTACACATTGTCTACCAAAGGAAGATTGTTCGCAATGAGATTTGAACCTAGGTCTTATAAGTGAAGTAATTTAATCTTTACCAGCTAAATATATATATATATATCATTTTTTTTTCATTTAATAAATACTTGTAACTTGGAATTTTCAAATTTATTTTACTAAACTTTATTACAAGAGAGATAATCGAGAGAGAGATGAAGAAAATGTGAAGAGAACAAAATGTATTCAACTGAATTGAATTCTTACAACACATATCAGAGAGAATATATAGCACCTATAGCTGGCGTGTAAATAATAACTTCAACCTATCAGATTGAAGCAGAAATAACTAACTAACTAAATCAATTATCTATCAGTGTAACTAACTTCCTATACACGCTGCAATACTAACGCAGGCGTGTCTAATACTCCCCCTCAAGGTGGGAGATAAATGTCTAATACTCCCATCTTGGACAGTAAGTAGCGAAACTGAGTTGCAGGCACTGCTTTGGTTAATAGATCAGCAATCTGATGTTGAGTGTTTACATGGACAAGCTTTATGAAGCCAGAATTAACATGTTCCCTGATGAAGTGGCAATCAATGTCAACATGTTTTGATCTGTCATGAGACATAGGATTGGAAGCTAAGGGTATGGCAGACTGATTATCACAAAAAACCATGACTGAGGGTACTGGTATTTCAAAAATTTTGCATAGCTGGCGTAGCCACAAGAGTTCACTGGTGACCCCTGTCAATGCTCGATAATCAGCTTCTGCTGAGGATCTAGAAACAGTAGGCTGCCTCTTGGATTTTCAAGTGATAGGAGAGTTACCAATGAAAACACAGTAGCTAGTTGTGGATCTGCGTGTATCAACACAACTTCCCCAATTTGCATCAACAAAGGCTGAGATTTTAAGTGAGGAGGTGGAAGGAAAAAACAAGCCTTGGCCTGAACATGACTTGAGATATTGTAGAAGGTGATGAACAGAAGCCAGATGAGGAGTGCGAGGACTAGACATAAACTGACTTAACTTGTTGACAGTGTAACTGATATCTGGTCTAGAAATGTTGAGGTACATGAGGCGACCAATCAACCTTCTATACAGAGAAGCATCTGGTAAGGGATCCCCATCAGTTTGATTGAGTTTTAACTTGGGTTCCATAGGGAGTGACAGGGGTTTGGCTACAGAGAAACCAGTGTCTTCTAATAATTGTAACACATATTTCCTCTGTGAGATAGAAATGCCTTTTGCAAAATGAGCTATTTCTAAGCCAAGAAAATATCGCAAATCTCTAAGAACCTTGAGTTTGAACAACTTTTGTAATAGTTGTTGAGCTTTATGAACAATGGAGGGATTAGGACCTGCAAGGATTATGTCATCAACATAAACGAGAAGAAGGACCAGTGTGTCACCTCTGCCAATGGTGAAAAGAGAGTAGTCACTGTGAGATTAAGAGAAGTCATTCTGGATTAATGTGGTGGAAAACTTGTGAAACCACTGTCGAGAAGCTTGTCTCAAGCCATAGAGAGACTTGTTGAGCTTACACACCATGTGCTCCCCTTTAACTGTGTAGCCCAGAGGAAGTTGCATGTATACTTCCTCAAACAAATCCCCATTTAAGAAGGCATTGTTCACATCTAACTGAATCATGATCTACTGCTTTACTGCTGCAACTGAAAGTAGTAATCTGACTGTAGTAATCTTGGCAACAGGTGAAAAAGTGTCCATAAAGTCAATCCCTGCCTGTTGAGTGTAGCCCTTGGCAACCAAACGAGCTTTGTACCTATCAAGGCTACCATCAGCTTTGTACTTGACTTTGTAGAGTCATCTACACCCAACTGTATGTCTATCCTTTGGAAGAGGAACCACTGACCAGGTGTTGTTTGCTTCAAGGGCATCAAGTTCTTCCTTCATAGCTGTTTGCCATTCAGGGTATTTCACTGCTTGATGATAAAACTGAGGTTCATATATTGTGGACAGTTGCATAATGAACTGTCTATAGCTTGGTGATAATTTGGAATATGTCACCACGTTCTGGATGGGATAGGAAATGTTGGAATGGGACATGGAGCACACATAATCCTGCAAATAAGTGGGATGTCTGACAGTTCTGCTGGTCTTGCGAGTGGAGTGGGTTTGAGGAGCAGTGGTGGCAACTATTGAAGAATTTTGAGCAAGCACAGGTTCTGTAGTAGTACCAATATCAGTAGCAACAGAACTTGCAATAGGAGAAGTAGGAACAGTGGTATTTCTGGTAACAGGAGGATTATTCTCATATAGAGAATTTGGAATGACCACATCATGAAAAAAATCAAGTGCCCCAGGTGTGTTTGGTAATGCCTGAAAAGGAAAAACATCCTCATGAAAAGTCATATCTCTGGAAATGAAGAATTTCCTAATCTGAAGGTTATATAATCTGTAGCCCTTGAACCCAAGAGGATATCCCATGAAAATGGCAGGGACAGCTCGTGGAGAGAATTTGGTCCTATTGTGCAAAAGAGTTGAAGCAAAACTGAGACAACTAAAGACCTTTAATGCAACATAGTTGGGTTCCTTGTTATAAAGGAGTTGAAAAGGTGTTTGACCATTGAGCAATGGAGATGGAATTCTATTTATAAGAAAGATTGCTGTGGCTATACATTCTCCCCAGAACCTTAAAGGGATACTAGATTGGAACATCAATGATCTGGCCACATTGAGCAAGTGTTGATGTTTCCTTTCCACCACTAAATTTTGTTCAGGCCTGTATGGACAGGAAAACTGGTGAAGGGTCCCTTCTTTTTGCAAGAAATTTGTCAAAGCCAATTCTTTGGCATTATTAGAACGCAGTTGCTTAATAGGTTTACCAAACTGAGTCTTGATCATGGCAAAGAAATGAATGATAGAAGTAGTAGCTTCAGACTTCTGTTTTAACAGATAAACCCAAGTGAACCTCGTACAGTCATCAACAATTGTGAGAAAATAAACCTTATCATCATGAGTGGGCTGATGATAAGGACCCCAAATGTCACAGTGTATAAGATCAAAAGGATGTGTGGACAAGTTATTATGTGAAGTGAAAGACATTCTTCGAAGTTCTGAAAAGGGACAAATTTGACAAGAATGAGAAGAATAATGCTGTAAAGAAGGCAAAGAAATTTTATTATTGAGTAATTTCAAAATTTTATCAGACAAATGTCCTAGTCTAGCATGCCACAGTGGAGCATGATTGGAAGTATGTAACTTTGAAGTACATCTTGAATTATTGAAAGACTGAAAAACATAAGGATTAACCACAACAGAAGGAATAACTACAAGAGACTCAGGTGAATGGTTCTAAATAGTATGGACTCTTCCTATATCAGCAGAAGCTTGTTGAGTGACCCAGTCTGCTTGGTAAATGTATAAACCTTCCCACATATCACCCTTGCCAATCATCCTCGATCTTTTGGGATCCTAGATTTGGAAGGAATCATAGTGGAAAGTAATAGTTAACAATGAATGCTTTAACAAAGCTGCTACTGATATGAGGTTGACATGAAAATCCGGAATGTAAAGGACCTTGTGTAATAGAAAAACAGGTGATAATTGGACTGTGCCAATAGTTGAAACTGAAACTTTTGATTTGTTTGGAAGAATGACAAATTGATTGTGCAAAGACTTGTAAGAAGTAAAAAAATTCATGGAGTGGCAGACGTGTGATGTGGCTCCTGAATCAATGATCCAAGAGTTTGGATGAACAACAAAATGTTTATCAATGGTGGAAAGAATCATACCAGTGGAGATTGACTCTAGAGAGTTGTCCACATCCGGTATAGCAGCTTGTGACAATTGGTTTTGAAGCAAATGAATCAATTGTTGGTACTGCTATGATGACATTTCCAGAGGAGGTTCGATGGATTCATGGTGATTGATGGTGGAGATCTGATTCACATTTCCAGCTTGTCTACCTTTCTTGTACCCTGGTATATACCCTGGTGGATAACCATGAAGCTTATAGCACTTGTCTTTCGTGTGACCAAGAACACCACAGTATGCACACAGAGGTCTATCTTTCTTGGTAAATTTTTGCTTGCTGTCAAATTGTTTCTGAAGTGAGAGTGAGAGACTGTATAGATAGCTTGTGCGTCAGATTGGTGCAACTGACTGCCAACCTCCCTTTGCTTTTCTTCTTGAATAACCAAAGAGGAAACCTTATTGATTGGGGGAAAAGGATCCATCAATAGAATTTGACTCCTAACTTGGGAGAAAGTATCATTTAGCCCCATAAGGAAACAGAAAACGTATTCTTGATGGAGATGATCAATCAATGGTTTGGCTCCGCCACATGTGCATGAATGCATTGGCCTATATTCACCCAATTCTTCCCAAATACCTTTGAGTTTGGTGAAGTACTGTCCAACAGATAAAGCCCCTTGTGTGAGGTTGATTACCTTCGTCTTCAATTGGTAGATTCTTGGACCATTTTGTTGCTGAAATCTTTCTTATAGATCATTCCAGATTTCAGTAGCAGTAGTGGAGTATATCACACTAGCAGCAATTTCTTTTGAAATTGAATTTAACAACCACGACGCCACAACATTGTTATTCCTCTGCCAGGTTAGAAACGTTGCAGTGTCTGATTGATCAGGTTGTGTAATAGAGCCATCAACAAACCCAAGCTTGTTCTTGGCCATTAGTGCCATTTTCATCGCCCTGCACCAGGAGTTGTAGTTTTCTCCATTGAGATGCTGAGAAACAAGAACTGATCCTGGGGAATCGGATGGATGCAAGAAAAATGGGCTGGACATGTCTTCCATGGATCTAGTCGCCANAAAAAAAAAAAAAAAAAAAAAAACTCTGATTCTTCACTGCAGTGAGTGCTGCTCTGATACCATATTACAACAGAGATAATCGAGAGAGAGATGAAGAAAATGTGAAGAGAACAAAATGTATTCAATTGAATTGAATTCTTACAACACATATCAAAGAGAATATATAGCACCTATAGCTGACGTGTAAATAATAACTTCAACCAATCAGATTGAAGCAGAAATAACTAACTAACTAAATCAATTATCTATTAGTGTAACTAACTTCCTATACATGCTGCAATACTAACACGGGCGTGTCTAATAAACTTGAATATACCTTTTTTTTTTTTGCTATTAAAAGGCTAATATCAACCTTATAACATTTCCCAATCGACCCTAACTTTGGATATTAAATTCAGTTTTCAATAGACCTAAAATTTATTTTATTTCATACACGATCATCTAAGGGCTAGGTACATGATGATCAATTTCCCAACCTTAAATATGATCATTTAAAGTATTATTTGTGGTAATATATAGAAAAAGAAATCAAATGAAGACTTCGTGAAGAAGGAGTCCCAAGATTGAATAATAATATTCATAATCAATTATTCAACACGGCTAAGAAAGGAAGTAGTGAAGTCAATTGGTGTCAACCTCAAAATGGCAAATAAAAGCAACCCTTAATTAAATCATTTGAATCACCAAATAAATTATAGTCTAATGATATTAAAATTATTAAATTTTTAAATTTTATATTTAAACTCGAATTGTCAAAGTATAAAAAATTCTTTCAATCACATTTACATATTTATCCCTACTATACATCAAACTCAATAGACGGTTTCCTTTGATCCAATCTTCCTCCTTTAATTCAGATTAAAAAAAACAAAAATCTTCCTTCTATAATTGACCCCTCACTTGAAAAGTCTAAACAGGCCATAGCTTACTTCTATTTTTTTTAATAGCTGCTATAAACTTTAAATTTTAATTTGGATCAAATACATAAATAATGAATTTTTGTATTTATACGAAATTACATATACACCCCCACACAAAAACAAATTGTAACAAGAGGTAAATATCTCCAGCAGCGCACATAGTTGATCTCACTATGTGATAAGATAAAGTTTGTTTTTTGGTTTCCAGCTGCACAAAAATTGTGATAAGATAGAATTTGTATTGGTTTCCATGGGAATTTGTTCTATGTTATCCAATTTTTTTTTTTACTTTATCGTCTTTATTTTTAGTGCTAAAAGACAAATGAAAACTCATAAATAATACCTCTATCCTATGCTCCTCTTATTGAATACTTGTCCAAACTTTATCTTACTTGTAATAAAGGCAGCACATTAAAATTTGTATTAATGTTTCATCTTATACTTTATTCACAGCAAAAAAAAAAATGTATTTTATTATTTTTTACTTTCAATGAGGTAAAAAACTAAATCTTTAAACTCATGATTTAAATTTGATATCAACTTTTTTCACTACTAAATAGATAAATTAAATTTTTTAGCTTTTTGTTAATAGAAGAGAAAAAAAAATTAGAACCTAACAAATGTTATCGCAACTGTCTACATCTAAAATTAAACTCAACTCAACTTGAAGGTAATGCCAAACGACTCAATTTTCACTATATTAAGATAATGAATAATTGAATTTTGGACTTCAACATTTTGAAAAATCACTTATATTAACACATTTGTTATGTGTGCTAATTGTATTTCTTTTATTTGACAACATAGTATCAACTAGTCAACTTAGTTGTAGATCAATTGGTCACAAAACTCCTCTAACAAGAAGAGAGTTTTGTATTCGATGTCTCATTAAAAAAATGAAAGTTTTAAAGTGTTCTTCTATATAAAATTATAGTTGTGGGTGCTTCAACAACGAGACTTCTAAAGAAAAGATAGTTCATTCTAGATTTAGCAAATTTAGCTCTATCCAAATGTTGAGTTAGACCCTGGTTTCTAAGTTACAAAAAAAAAAAAAGTAGTATCACCTANACTAATTGTATAGTATATCTCTTCATATGTTTGATAAAAAATAAAAACAAAAATGATATTTCATTTAGCAACTTAATGGGCACCTTTACGAAATTGATCATTTAGTATGTTCTCTTTTTGAAAAAAAATAGATAATACTTTTATATGTGACAACAAGAATTATATTATTTATATCACCTTGTGGGTAATAAATTATGATTAACATCAATTGACTCTAGATTTAATAATTACAAGTTGATCGATTCTAACGAATTGGTGTCTTACATTGACCTTTTTGACAAAAGTGCCTTATTTTCACTTCTGATATGATATAAAAGTTGTGTTATATGTTCGACCCCATATACAATGAGTGTAAGACTAAACACTTATATCTTTGAATAATTTTTTTTGTGAAAGATGAATTTTATAAATTTAACTATTGAATTAAAAATTCTCATGATGTTAATTATTCTCACAATATTTCACATAATTTAATAATTAATTAATATTTCATTGAATTGTTAAATTTAATGTTATCTCATAATTATGAGATTTGGTAAAAATATTAGTGATGATATATTTTTTTGTTATATAAATATAAATGTGGATAATGTTAGGTTAGCATAATCATTGTCAAAATTATTTAAATTTATAACTATTCTTCAATAAAATGTTAGGCAACTAAAATTTAACTGCCATAATTGTATAGATTTATAACCATCTTTATATAAAGATGTGATATCTACTATTTTGTTTTATCCAATAATCACATTTAAATTATTATTGTCCTTTTATTGTAATAAAGATAATACTTTTACTCAAGTATCATCAATATTAAAGGGAAAAAACCATAACCAATGAAGGTTGGTCCAAGTGGAAGGGACTCTGATCGCTTAAACAAGTAGTTTCGAGTTCGAACTTTTGTAGATGCAGCAAACCTTTTTGGGAGAGATCCCCGCTATGAGATCCCCGCTATAAAAAGCGCCTAACAGTACATCGGAGCTTTAGTCCTAGGCAAAGCCTGAAAATACCTCAGCTAAAGACAAAAAAAAAAGGAAAAAAAACCATACAATGCAAACAAAATCAAAAGACAACAAACGAATTTAAGCTCACCAAATTACCAAAAGAAAAAAAAAATACTAAAGTGAGCAAAGTGGACAAATTCATGGGCATATTAGAGCTTGTTCAACTTTGGACATTCAAATTTTCGGTTTCCACCCTCTCCACTAAGAAAAGCGCGCAATCCAGGCAAATCATTAAAGAATATGGAAAACAAAAAAAAAAAACAAAAAAAGTCATGTGGGCAAATGGTCATTTCACAACAAAAATTCTGCCATATAAACCACCCGACTTAGAGAGAGAAAGAAATAGAGAGTGGGATAGAGAGAGAAAAGGAAAGGCATGTAATTAGGAAATACAAGTGTACATTGGTTCATCATCGTCCATTGTTTTTCCCTATTTCCCTTTTGTTTTGAGATTTTCTCTTCCTTTCTTTCTTACTTCAAAAACCTTTCTCTGCAACAAATAGAATCCGTCAACCCTTTGTCTCACGCATACTCGATTAACTAAATTTACAATTTTTACACAACCAACCAAAAACAACAAAAACACATATACCGGGGGGAAAAAAAAAACCCTTTCTGAAAAAAAAAACCAGGAAAAAAACCGCCATTTCCTAAATATCCCGCCGGGAAACCGCCTGTGCTATCCAATACCACCGTTTTCCTTCATACCCACATCGCAAAAACTGGTTTTCTGATACCCAGAAGGCTGTTTTCCTGCCCGGAAAGGCATTTTTGTTTTGTTCCCTTTTGCGTTTTGGTGACCGGAGAAGGTGGTGGGCTTTTTTAAACGGCGGCCTTTGGTAACGTGAGCCGGGTGCGTAGGAAATAAAAAAGCAGTGGTGAGTACTGGCTGTATTAATCAGGAAAGCACGCGTAGAGGGTGATGGGAACGGAAGTGATGGGGATGTGGGACACATGGGAGGAGCTCCTCCTCGGTGGGGCTGTTCTCAGGCACGGGACTCGAGACTGGAACGCCGTCGCCGCGGAGCTCCGAGCCCGAATGGTTTGCCCGTACACTTTCACCCCCGAGGTAAAAATATTATTCCAAAAACAAAAAAAGTTTGTACTTTTTATTATCCATTAAAGAAATAAAACAAAACAATCATTTCTTTTGTTTTCCACTCCATTAACTGATTTCTGGAAAATACTTTTGTCTTTTTCTTATTTTTCGTACTTTTGTGGTTTTGTTTTTCTGCATTGTACACGTTTTACCCAAATTTTCTCATTTAATTTTCAGCATTTTCCTCTTTGGTGGAACGTAATTTCAATATTATTGCAAAGAGGAAAAAAAAAAAAAAGGCAATTTCCATCTTATTTACTAGCCGGCCCCCACTGCTCCAGAATCCTGCATTAAAATACCCATTTGTTATGGCAATAAAAACCCAGAAAAAAAACAAAGGGTTAAACCAAAAGTTGGTAGCTTACAAATTATGGTGCTNCCAGAAAAAAAACAAAGGGTAAACCAAAAGTTGGTAGCTTACAAATTATGGTGCTCAGATTTTTTGCTTGTAGCTAAAGCATTATCGTACGCTATCGTGAGCCATCTCTCTTGACTCTTTAAGCTAATTTTGTTCCTTAAAATATTATTATTATAATTATCCTAATAATAGGATATATTAAAAAAGGAAAAATAAAATGAAATAAATTCCTAGTCAACAAAATGTTTAGACCCCTTTCTGATAATACTTACATGCTTGGACCTTACCAGAAAAATAAAAGCAACATAAAAAAAAAAAAAGAGAGAGAAACTAGGGTGGTGAAGGTTTGTGGATGACACGTGTCTTATTATCCTCCACGTGCCATTTGATCCCCATAGATGCACACCACTATGTTATCCTACATCACTTGCACATGGTCATTGAGGTGGCACACATTGTTTTGTTCCAATTAGTGGTGTGATAAATTATAATGGCCAAACCTTTCTTTGTATCTTTGCTAATTCAGCACATGGGCACGTTGGAGTCATGAAATGCATGCCCATTTTGTGTAAAATCTCTAGAGGATTCAGAGATTATAGTGAGTTTAGCTGCACTTGTCTTTTTTTTTTTTTTTTAACTCAATTAAGTAGTAGAGGAACTGTGTTGTTCAGGCATATGGTTCTAGTTTTCCATTTAATTTGAAATTGGTGTGGAAATTGATTAGGGATTTCTACACGGCATGCACCACTTGCTTGTAACCCATAACTATTTTATGTTGATAACTAGAAAAGAATTGCCTTTATTGATAACTTGTCGAAAAGTTTTCATAATAGTTTTGAAGTTAAAATCGTAATTTAGTATTCTTAACTTACTTGTGCTACAATGTTGAGGTTGCTGAGGAGCAGCTCTTAACCTCATTTTCTTCAAATCTAAGCTAAGTTAATCTAAGAAGTATATGCCAAATCTTGCAAGTTGAATTTTATTACTTGGCTTGCAGAGAAGTGTGCTTTTTCAAACTAGTATGTATTATTTGATTATGTTGAATGATTTGGAGGTTACCGCGCCTTATTAGTTACTGATACATATCAGGCATGCAATAGTGGGAATCATATCACAGAATTTTCTTGTTGCAGGTCTGTAAAGCCAAGTATGAAGACTTGCAACAGCGTTATTCTGGGCGCACGTAAGTATAATTTATGGTTTTCTCCCATTTGATACATCATGTTTAGCATAAATACCCTTTGAAGAATTACACAGAAGTTGTATATTGTATCTAATTTGTATTCTGGTAAACGGCATTCTCAGGGCTTGGTTTGAGGAGCTTAAGAAGAAAAGAGTGGCAGAGCTCAAGAAAGCTCTTGAGCTATCTGAAGACTCAATTGGGTAGTTGCATGACTATTTTGTTCTTTGAGCTGTGATGTTGCATGACAAACACAACTAAGTACATCTAGAAACACAGCAAGTCTTTCTCCCAGCTTTCCTAAATGAAATGTCCTCCTAATGCTTATATAATTATAAGCAATTGGTACACACTTGACACTACACTCCACCATCCATAGGAGAGGTAGCAGAGAGGGCTTCCGGCCCTTGCCCCCTCACATTACTATGCTTTGCTGCTGGTTTACCAGCATTTAGGTGTAGCTTACTGAATATCTTTGTTTCAGGTCACTTAAATCGAAGCTTGAATCCCTCCAAGCTGAGAAGAATGTGAAAAGAGATGATTGTCATGTTGACAATGGCTCAGGTGGTCTAGAATCACATGTGCCTTTGCAGAAATTGGAAAGAGTCCAATCTTCGACTAAAGAGACATCAAAAGATGGGCTATCTGCTGGGAGTTTTACACATGAAACCAGGACAAACTGGTCTCCTGAATGTCAGGCTCCGACAGTGTCTAATGAAGAGATGGAGACGAAGCATGAAGTTTCACAGTCTTCTGAGCAGGACAAGGTTTCAAATATAGATAGGTTGGCACACGCCATATATGATGGACGAGGAGGGAGTTTAAGAAAAAGAAGAGGGAAAAGGAAGAGGAAGGATTGTAGCAAAAGTATCAAGGAAGCTAGTGTTGGAGAAAGTGACTTTTTGGATTCAGCTGATGTTGTCTCCCAGAGTAAAGAAAATTCTATGAGCAACTGTGGTGAGGTTGCCAAGTCTACTGGTGTAGATGATCAAAATAGGAGTTTGAAGAAGGATGCAATGGAAGAGTTGATGGAAATTTTAAATTCCATCTTGGAGAATAAAGGTGCCTCTGCATTCCGACGCAGACTCGATAGCCAGGTATGTAAATGTGATATATTCCATCAAATCCATCTTTAGTGACTTTCATATCTTTCTATTTTCACTTCTATCCCTATTTTTTACCTAGCATGCTCTTTAAGACTTCAACTGGCCTTTACCAAGATTTGTTTCTTCACATTTTATTCCTTGTGATTTCTTGTTATGACATCTACATATTTAAGGCATGGAATGAAGCAGCTAGCTGATTACTTGTTTACTTCATTTCTATGACAGAAGAGAGGGAGGTACAAGAAAATGATCCGGCGGCACATGGACTTTGATACTTTAAGGTCAAGAATAAACAGCCAAACGATTAAGTCAGTGAAGGAACTCTTCCGGGACTTACTACTACTTGCTAACAATGCTTTGGTCTTCTATTCCAAGAGCACACGTGAATATAAATCTGCTCTACTTCTAAGAGACCTTGTCACCAAAAAATTGAGGGAGAATTTTAAGGGTTCTAGCGGCAAACTTGTTACCCAAGCTAACATCCCTATCAAATTACCAGTGCATTGTCCTCCTGTGAAACCCAGAAGTGTGCGCCCTGGGAATCGAAAGATTGTAGCAAAGGCAGCTGGTGCAAGCAATTCTGCTTCTGGGGTCTCTCAGGGAGCCAAGAAACCAACTAAAGTTGATTCCCCACCTCCAGTGGAATCCTTAGTTATCAAGAAGAAAGGCTTTGGTAGGCCCAAAAAGGTTGGAAGGGGAGGCGCAGCCGATCAACGACCTTCACCTCCATTAAAGGGGAAGAAAAGAGTTAGAACAAAGTGACAATGCTGGGTTTCTGGCCCCATAGCTGTAAGTTTAGATGATGGGTAATTGAGTGGCCTTGTTGTGTACAAAGATTTTCTCTTTTTGGATAGGTTTTTTTGTTTGCTTTAGTGAATGATGAAAGTCCCTGCAACCAAAAGGAACTAAAGCAAGGTGCAAGAGGGAAACTGACTACAAACACATGTAATTGTACTAAGAGCAATGAATCTAGGGAAGCTTGCAATTTAAGGCAGGTGTTTCTGTTCTTCAATATCAAATCTTTTGTAAGTAAGAATTTTGTAAGGATCAAAAGTAAATGTACTAATTTTGGTTAGTACAGTGATTCACTAGCACAACTTTTTGGTTTTCATTACCTTTCATAAGGTGCTAACTTCCTCTAATTCAGAACTAGCACCACATTTGATCTCACCAAAGATTTGATTGAACAGAGACAAAGGATGAGAATAACATATTTACAGTAGGGAAACCACACACCAACTGCAAACTCATCTCTCCCTCTAGGAGACGTCACAAAAACTTTACTAGAGTGGAAGGAACTACTTATTTTGATTTGGTCCATGAGTTAACATGTTGGATTATTGTAAACCAAGAAAAATAATATTCAACGAAAATTTTTATACATAAGAAAAGTAATATTCCAAAAAGCATTCATGAAGTGAAAACTAGAAACCAATGGTATGATGAGACAAATTTTCATAGTTACGTAAGGTTGTATATCTCTTATAAAGATATTAAGCTCTTAACTTCAATTTTTTTATTTTTTATTTTTATTTTTCAGAGATATTTAAGTAGTTAAGTATTGGGGATACTATTGTGAAAGTTACAAAGTCAAATTTTATTGTGAAATGGTGGAATGAAATTATGAGAAGTAATAAATTATTATTATTATTATTATTATTTTTTGTAAATTTTAGTATTTCTTTTACAAGATAAATTATCTTTAGTTGTGCAATTCCCAAAAAAAATCTTAAAAAAAGTCATAATAGTATTTTATTAATAAATTATCATTTTAATTTTTGAAAAATATCTTTAATATCAACTTTAATTTTTTTTTAAAAAAAAGACAGTTAAATTCTAAAAGTTTGAGAAAAAGATTATTTGGTTTAAAAAAAATGATCTTTTGATTTGGTTCTTCTCTTTTTCGAGTGAAATGTTCAAATTACTCTTTGATGTTATTTAGTTATTTTGTTTATATTTGAACATAATATTTATATATGAACAAAATAATTACGTAACACCAAATAATAATTACATATGTAAATATAATNACAAAATAATTACGTAATACCAAATAATAATTACATATGTGAATATAATAACTACAAGCACTAATTATATATGTTAACCAAATAACCACATAATACTAAAAGATATTTTAAACATTTTACACCATATGAGAGGAATCAAATTAAAAACTATTTTATTTGGAACCAAATATTCTTTTTCTTTAACTTTTAGAACCAAACAATAATTTTTTTTTAATTTTCTTATATAAATTAGATGTTTCTTAATGAAAATATTTAAATAGTATTAAATTGAACTCAAATCATAATAATCAATATTCAAGAAACCGCAAAATTTCTTTTACAAAAAAACAAAACAAAAAAAAAACAAAAAATAATAATAATAACAACCGTATAGTATATAATCCATGTGGAGCCATCGACGACGGAGAAGGAGCTCCAAAGACACACAGCTGACTGAACGCCACTCCAGCCACCGTCCTACGCCGCCATCACTGATTTCGAACATTGGTGAGTTTTACGGCAACATCCACGGATTTCTCTGGCCTTCCATCAATGTTTTTCTTTCCCACCCTCTTCCCTCTCTTCTATTTTGCCTTTCTTTCTGGAATTCTTCGGCTGAGAAAAAGGACAAGTTTCATTCATTTATAGAACTTGTTTAAAATTATAAAATTCTGGTCTAATTCATTTTCAATCATGCATCTAACAGGGGACAATAACAAAATTGATGGGAAATTTATTCGTAAAGAAGCCCAAGGTAACCGAGGTTGATCGAGCAATTCTCACGCTCAAGACCCAGAGACGGAAACTTGCTCAATATCAACAAAAGGTCACCACTTTCGATTCCCTTTTTCTTTTTCTTTTCCTTTTTTGGCCCCAAATTTGTGAATTTATTGATCTCGGGGTTTTCTACTCCAGAATAAATTAAAGTTCAAATTTTCTATCTGGTTGAAATTCATTCTCTATTATGGTTGGGAAAATAATTAGAATCATTTGGAAAGGATAGACGTAAGTTTGATCTTTGGCTTATAGAAAGAGTCACAAAAGGATCAAGACAAATGAGTGTTTTGGTATTGCTACTGCGCACTAATAAGGATTTAAGGAAGGACTTTATTTCCTATAAAGAACAAGGGGCGGGGGGATATAGCAAAAACAAGGTAACATTACTCATTGCCTTGACTATTATGGTTTTACATTGAGAAAGCATTTTGTGAATGTCTGTTGCTAACATTTTCCAAGTTGAAAATCCTTCTCAACTTAGAAACCTTATTCATATTAATATTACGCGAAGATACTTGACTATAGTTGTACGGATAGTATCAGAGATTATAGTTTCAATGCATATTCCATTTGAGTTTTTTGAACCCTCGTCTTGTTTACTACGGGAGTCCGTTTGCTCTCTCATCTTTTCCACTCCAAAATAAAGAAGGCTTTTAAGTCCTTAGTTTCCTTTTGATCTATACTTCTTCTTGAAGATGCCTCTTTTTTGCCCTGCATTATCCTGCAGCATGCACCTTAATATGGGTAGGCACTTTTCACGAGGCTGATGCGTACATACTGCATAGGCATGTAATCACAAGTACATGATGACGAAGGTCATCTGATATGGTTTATGCATTAGTGTGAGACAAACCTGCATTGTACAATAGCTTCCACCTTAACCTTTGTAAAGGATATTCCTAGTTAAATTGGTGATTTAGGGTGTGCTTGTGTGTGTACTTGCACACGTGTGTGTCTCATCATGATTCATGAGTGCATGTGAGTGTATGATGAAAAGGTCACTGCATTTCATCCTTTGCATGCCTCTGTTTGTATGCTCTTTACACAGTTTTTCTTTCTCTAATTTTCAAGGAGTAAATGATTTGGTGACGATGCAGATGAACAGGTTCATAGTCTGTTTTAAAGACATTCTGTTAATGGTTACATGGCATTAAGTTATGAAAATGAGTCTAACCTATATTATTATGCAGTGCCTCATAAAATGCAATTACTTACATTATTTCTTTTTGTGATTTGCTTTTTACAGCTTGATGCCGTTATTGAAGCAGAAAAGCAAGCTGCAAGAGACTTGATTCGTGAAAAGAAGAAGGACAGGGCCTTATTAGCATTAAAGAAAAAAAAGACACAAGAAGAATTGTTGAAGCAAGTTGATGTGTGGCTTATAAATGTTGAGCAACAGGTTAAAATTTAAGTGCACTTTTTTGCTTCTGTATGTCATCTTATTCCTTTTGTTTCATTTCTCTTCCTCCTGTTTGGTCAGTAGTAATAGTAAAGCAATCTACATGGTATATGGCTTAAAAGTTGTCTGCTGGTGCCATACCTGTTAGTGTTTGTTTTATCATACTAAGAAGTAATGATATTTTACATACCCTGCCAAGAAAAAAAAAAAGAAGAAGAATTTGTTTGACTTACTCTTGTTTGTTACTGCTATGGCTTGATTGTACACTAAGAGCGTATCCCCTCCCCTTTCTCCTTTTTTTCTCTTCCTCTTTCAGTTGGCAGATATTGAACTGGCAAGCAAGCAGAAAGCTGTATTTGAAAGTTTAAAGGCTGGTAATGAAGCAATGAAAGCCATCCAAAGTGAGATTAACCTTGATGATGTTCAGAAGCTTATGGATGATACTGCAGAAGCTAAAGCTTATCAAGATGTGAGTTTAACTTTGCTCTTATGTTCTCTTCTGAAAATAACTGATTTTGATGTGCATACTCATTGCACTAGTGTTGTACTGATTAAATGGAACATATCATAATGTTTGCAATTGCCATTTGACTCCTACTTTCCTTTTATGTTTCCCCCTGTTACTTTCTTTCATCCTATGAATTCCCTACTAATGATTTCCTTATTATCTTAATATTGAAGGAAATTAATGCAATGTTTGGGGAGAAATTATCAGCAGAAGATGAGGAGGAGATTCTGGAAGAATTTGAGGACTTGGAAACTCAGGTATATCATATATGGATTTTCAGTTTGCAGTTTGTGTACAAGCCTTCAAAAGTTTAGCAATTATTGCTCTCATGTGGTATTCATTTAAATTTAAATTATCTGGACTTTCTAGCTTCTTCTGTTCTATCTCCATTATTGTTATTTGTTGTGCCAATATAGATCCAGTTGAATTTTCTTGTGTATTCCTTGTACTATGGAATTGTCATATATTCCCTCAATTCACCCCATATTCTTCTTTCTCTTGGGAGTAGAAGAAAGGGCATATTAGCATATGCTTGAAGAAGCTTCTTTTTCATAGGTAGAACCTGCTTGGTTTAACTAGATGATATATGAATAGTCAATGTAAGAAGAAGTGTGGATGCCAGTGATGAAGTAATTTATTTACTGCACTAGCAGTTTGATTAAAGGGCATCAGTATTGGCTCCAAGTGGAAATTATGAACTCAACTGTCTTTATGGCTTTCTGCAAATTACTGAACTAGTAATTGATTGAAAATTAGAATACTATAAAGAAACATAACACATGATAAGCGAAATATTTTTCTGGTTCAAATAGAGGCATGAATTGGGAATAGATTGCATCTTGCTCTATAATTTATTATATTATTATAACTGGTAATGCCTATTCATATTCTCAGATTTTGGCTCAAGATCTTCCTGAAGTTCCTATATCTGCACATGAAGAAATCAATGACAAATTGGATCTTCCTGATGTGCCAATCAAAGCACCTGTCGCACCTGCTGCAGTTCCGGATGATGCTGAAGTTTCCACAAAAAGAAAAGGTATGTCCAACCCTTCCTCCCCCCCTTCTCCTCCTCCTCCTCCTCCCAAATATGAAGAAAAAAATAAAAGTTTTGCTAACTGCAAATGGTTGTCGGTTACCTGTTACAGTTAAGGTGGAGCCATTACCAGCTTGATGGGGAAAACATTGTGGTTGAAACATGTCAACCTGTTTGCAAAATCAGATGGAACTTCTTGTCTGCATCTTGACTGTACGTTAGGGATTTCCATCTCGCAACTTCTACAATTGATCTAAATTGAAATTGGGTTTGGAATTTTGAATGTATATAGATACACCAATATTTGGCCGGGGCCACCCTGAACATTTAGGTTCTTTTCTTCTCTGTGGAGAGGGCCACATGTATTGCTGAAAGCCATAATCTATTTTATGTGAATATTATTTTTAATTTTTGTGTTCAACTCATGACATGTAATTTTTCCAAATTAGTTTTTTCGGTTTCCAAGAGATTGAACCCAATATGCATTTCCACTCCTCCTTCAGATATATAGTTGTAGAAACAATGACAGAAAGAGAAGTTGGATGAGGAATGAAAATGTTCCGTGGTTTGTATAATTGGTTTGTCTCTGACATCATGACATGTTTATTCCATCTTCATTAATTCTCATTGTCATTCTTTCCACTGTCTCAGACAAAGCTCAAATCTAGACATTCTTGGTATTCAATCTAAACCAAGTTTTCGTATATCTAGCCCAACAACAACATAAGGGGCTTGCCGATTGAATGGTAGTATGGTACAAGATATGCATAATTTTACCAAACAAGAAGTTTTTAATTCCGAAACCTATTTTCGACCATGAAAAGCGACTTTTTTTTTTGGGGGTGGGTGGGATTAAACCAACCAATGGTTCACAAAATTGGGTTCAAGTTTTATGAAACATGATTGGGCTGTGTATATATATAACACCAACACCAGATTGTGGATGGCTTCATGAAGGGTCTCAGGCCTCTGATTGTTGATTTAATGGGCTAAAGTATGGAAATTGTAATAATTATGATCCACTAAAAAAAATTAAGAGACTCTTTAGCAACAAAAACAAAATAATAAGAGACTTGGTGAAGGTATTGGGTGTACATGTGACCTAAATATCAACTCTTTGTTAACAAATAGATTAATTGAAAAAAGTTTAATTTATCCCTTCAACTTAGGATCATGTGCGATTTATTCCAAAAATTATAAAAATGTGCAAGAAACCCCATCAACTATCAAAATGTATAAAAATAAAAAAAATAAAAACCCAATCCACTGACAGTCATCCAAAAATGGACGGAAAATGCCACGTGTCACGCGCGTGAGAGCAAAATGAAAGTGACACGTGGTATTTTCGTCCATTTTTGGACGGCTGTCTGTAAATCGGGGTTTTTTTTACACATTTTGATAATTGATGGGGTTCCTTGTACTTTTTTATAGTTTTAAGGGTAAACTGCACATGACCTATAGTTGGAGGGGATAAATTGAACTTTTTCCATATTAATTTGCGAACTCTGTGGGTATTGAGAGTGTTCTTTATGGACTTAGTGCTGATATGTCTTATTGTTTCCAAAGGTGTTCATGCTATGGTGATTTGAGTTTAAGTGTATGAGATTCAATGAAATTAACATAAGACCTTTTTTATTAGAAAAAAAAAGTTTAATTATGAGTTTAAGTATCATAAGAAACATGATTTTGCAAATTAAACGCCTCCTTAAGCCTTTTAAAANCGTTCATTTTTGGACGGCTGTCTATGGATCGAGTTTTTTTTCACACATTTTGATAATTGATGGGGTTCCTTGTACCTTTTTATAGTTTTAAGGGTAAACCGCACATGACCTATAGTTGGAGGAGATAAATTGAACTTTTTCCATATTAATTTGCGAACTCTGTGGGTATTGAGAGTGTTCTTTATGGACTTAGTGCTGATATGTCTTATTGTTTCCAAAGGTGTTCATGCTATGGTGATTTGAGTTTAAGTGAATGAGATTCAATGAAATTAACATAAGACCTTTTTTATTAGAAAAAAAAAGTTTAATTATGAGTTTAAGTATCATAAGAAACATGATTTTGCAAATTAAACGCCTCCTTAAGCCTTTTAAAAGAAATTCTCATGGGTTGGGCAACAAAACGAATAATAAAATTTGGCTCCTATTGTTTGATTTATTTTGCTTTTGTTTCCCTTAGAGTGTCACAAAGTTCGTGGGTCTCTACAATATGCTCCAAACTGCATAAGAGTTGAATTTTCCCCAAGCGTGGGTCACCATTTTAAGATATTCACTTCCAACAAGTTTCAAAGCAATGCCTTTTCACCATTCCGAGAAGTTGTTAAAGAGAAAAGAAAATAACAAGAGCAAGAAAGACAAAGGGTTGCAAAAGTTATTACTACGTGTAGATTAATTAAACAAGTAAAGCAAAGAACTAGGTGCAAGCGACAACTTTGAATGATACAAATCAACCTTTTCAGGAGAAACTTTCAACTCTCAATAAGAAGCATTCTCAAAATTGAATTTTTCTACACAATAGAAAAGTAGCTTGTTATTATCTATCAATCTATCTGTATATTTGGTGGATTCTTTCAATATCACAATCAAGCACTCTAGCTAACTTTCTTCTTCATAGCTACTCAACCTTGAATAATCATTTCTTCCTTTTAGTTTATGTCACTTTTGGTTGCAAATCATCATGCAAAAATATATTTCCATTATGAGCTAAGAAACTTAAAATCCTTGGTAGAAATTTTCTAAAATATCACTATTTTGTGATGATTTGTATGTTTGGAAACTATTGAAAAGTCAAAAATCAAGTAAACAAAAGCTAAAAACTGCCAAGTTAAGTGGTCAAATATGCTTGATTTAGATAGTTTTCTAAACATGTACTTAGTTATAGTAGCAACCTGCACCATTTTATTTGTGGGAGAATTCAATTTCATTCAAAATCTCTTTTAATTTTTAATGTAACTAGCTAAAAGAATAAAAAGGAAGAAAGGTAAGACATAGAAGCTATCAATTTGACATGACATAGAATATGCCTTCTTTGGTTACTTCATATTCTATTTGTAATAAACTTATTTAATATATTAGTTTATTATTTAGTTACTTCATATTCTATTTGTAATAAACTTATTTAATATATTAGTTTATTATTAGAAATATACAAGAAGTCATGTGTTTGAATCTTCTTGTCGTCATGTAACAAACAAAACAAAAAAGTCTATTACTAAAAGTATTACTCCATGGAACAATTTGTTTAATATTCCTAAATATACATATAGTGTTTTTTCAAACAAATTAAATTTTCTACACCTCTTATACTAATTTAATTTGTAATACACTATTGTCCACAAAACCCAATATTGGACCTAATACAATAAGAAAAGAGAAGAAAAAAGCCAAAGGGTACTTGAATATGACAAGGGGAGTTAGAGTAAACCCATCACAATTTTAATGATTATTCTATTTGCTTATTAAAAAAGATAATATTTTTAATTCATTTGAAACTTTCATTATTTCCCTAATTTCATTTATTTTTTGTGAAGGGTGAAATGTCTTTATCTAGAACCAGGTCTTGGTCTTTAATTTTACCAAAAAAACAAATTCTCTTATCTTTAGAAAATAAATAATTATTTTTTCCGGGAAAGAAAAAAAAAAAACAAGGGCTGTGGATAGGGGATTAAGTAGTGGGGCCCGTTATGAGAATTGCAAGAGCTGCTAAGTTACAAAACAGCTCGCATGGTTGGCACGTGCGACAAGGCTGAAGGCCCACATTACAAGACCAAAAAAAAACTTGGGTCATCACTGTCGTTGACCACCACCTAGTATCCCTCATGAATTATAGTATATTTTCCTATGCACAAGACACCAAGCACATATAACATAACCCTTGTAACAAAATTTTAAAAATCAATCTTCACAGCAAAAATAGTTTTTAAAATCAAACCAACCTTCCCTAGATCTATACTCATGTTAATATGAATTATTTCTTATTTAACTATATTATACACAATTACCAACAAATTGACACAAACACACACATCACAATTGATCCAAAGATCTGTTAAAAAAAATTGAGGTTTCAGGTTCGAATTTCTATTCCTTGTATTCTCAGCTAAAAAATTTAGTTATTTTTATCCAACGACAGAAAACAAAACGATCAACAAAATTTATTTCAAATAATAATTTAACTAATTATTGACCTAAGTCTTTAAAATTGAATTTTTTTCTCAATTGTTATATCCAAATTTAAAATATACAAAATACATGATTCCTTCCTATAAAATTTGGTATAAGATTTCCAATCAAAGCAAAATTCGGTAAAAGATTTCATCAAAAACAAAAATGGTATAAGGTTTACAATATACTATTCCTTCTTCATTATGCGTGTATTTATTTTGTTTTTGGGTATTGTCACATAGTCTTATTTATCATGTATAATATTGGAAATTAAGTTATAACTAACTAACTAGTCTTATATAATTACATAAACTTCATTTTATAAAACGTAGGATAAATAATTATTTAGTTTGGGACTATGTGCCTATTTAAGTCTTAATCTCTAAATGAATAATAGTTTATAGTCTTTTTTTGTTTTGTTTTATTGTAAGAGTATTTTTGAGCTAACTTTTGTACAATTAGACTAAATTTCTTTCTGAATAATCTAAAGGGCGTATTCTCTACATTAGCATGGTATGTTAAGAGAAAAAAATTCTCAGACATCCTAAGATTTAAATATTGACTAGTTTACATAAATTTATTGCATCTTTATACTAATCTTTTTAAACTATATAATATTGGATAGCATGCATACTAATAACTCATCAGGATATCAATACCCTAAAAAAATAAGGTACCATGAAATCCTCCTATTTTTTTTTATGGTGNTATTTTTTTTTTTATGGTAAGAATAATATACATTTTAATTCAACTTAGCATTAACTTTTGGCACTTACCCTAGGATGATGTTCACCATTAAATATTGGTGATGGCTGTCACATGGAACCATCAAGCAGCCTAGGGGGGAGTTTGAAAGTTTCTCATTTTGAGGAACATGTTTCTCCTATTAATGTGTCTAGTTAATTACTTGCCAGTCACTAACTAATGCTAAAGTCTCAATCACGAAATGTATTCTATATACAATAAAATATGTTTATTTTACTCAAGGAATCATTTCGTCACTTCTAGTGTTGTAGACTTGTAGTTATATACTATTTGATTATTTTAACTTGAGAAACGCCCGTACCATTTTTCGCCCCAAGCTAATTTTTTTTTAATATTATAAGTATGTCTAATTTATTTAATTGGCCGTGAAATTAATATTGTTCTAAAGTTAAAGCAATTACAATTTTTCTTCTCCCAAACTAGTTTGAGTATGTACTAATTTATTTTTATTCTCGAAATATCTTGAATTTTTTTCCATCATAAGTAGCTTTTAAAATCTCAATCCACTCAAAATTTGAACACAATTTTTACATTAAACATTTAAGTAATAAGATGTTTTCTCAAGAACTTCATATACATAATTAAATGAAAACTAAACATACCATCAAACATCAATTACTCAATATATATCATTTCTAGAAAACCTAAACCGTTTTTTAAGTTTGCTTAAAGAATCAAGTATCCAAAACTTGGTTTTGCACATAGAATAAAGCGTGCGTGTATATATGAACAATATTGACGACACCAATCTAACTAGGATGTAGATCAGTTGGTCACAATATTTTTTCTCTCAAAAATAGGGTATTGTATTTGAGACATCTCATTGAAAAATAAGAGTCTCAAAATGCTCCACCACACAAAGCTACTTCAACAGCGAGACTCCTAAAGTAGAAATGACTCACTCCAAATTTGATAAGTCTAATTTTATACAAATGTTGATGTCAAACTCTAATTTTTTGGTTAAAAAAACAGTACAAAGTAAAAGAAAGGGACTACTTTTTTATAGGAAATTAAAGGAAGAAAGAGAAAAGGGCTTGCATTCCATGATTGCATTAATTGAAGATTGAGTTTCTCGTTTTTTATTTATTTATTTATTTTTTGGTTGATTGCATTTAAGATTGAGATTTAAGTCTTTGTTGCGTGCATGTGGGTTCTAGATTATTTCACGGGATAAGTGTAAAGTTAACAATGACTGCATGTCAATTGGGACTAGATCAAGATTATAAGGCACGTAGGGTCAACTCTGCAAGCTACTAGATCACGTAAACGGGAAATGAACCTCTTGAAAGTTACTTGGACGGCATATACCTTGTGAGAAGATATAGAGATACACACAAGAGTATTATTTGCAAAACGATTTGAAGTACACCAAGAGTGTCATTTTCATGAGACATAAAAATAGGTCTTATATGTAAGATTTACGTATAAGATCTATTTTAATGTATCTATGAAAGTAATGCATTTAGCATATATAAAAACTTAAAGAAAACCTTAGGGTGTAGTAGGTGAGGTTGGTTCCCTACCACAACACCTTTTTAAGAGAGTGATAAAGAGATTGATTCCACCTAATATACACTATAAGCAAAACGTACAACCAAATATTTAACCAAAAGATGGGGCAGGTTTTATTGGTGAGGGTCCAAAAGTCATATATTCAATAATTAGTTATTAAATTAATACAATAATTATCCACCAACAAATCTCCCCTCCTTTACTTCCTTTTATTGAAAGCATTTTTTGCGAATTCATCTATTTGCAGAAGACACATATCTGAATCTAAATTAACAAAATTTTGAGTTATGACAAAACTTTGATCCAACTACTCAATACTATTTACTATGATGATGTGCTAATTTGTGACCTTTTCAATTCTACCTACCAAGTAGACAATTGCAATTCACAAGGCACTAGTTAAATATATATTAACATAAACATGCAATAGCAAAAAATAGCAACATAGTTAACTGGATTGTAAATTAGTTGGTCACAAAGTTCTTATCGCAAAAAGATGATCGTGTGTTCGAGACATTTTATTAATAAAATGAGAGTCTCAAAGTATTTCCCCACACAAAAGTACAATTATGAGTGCTTCTACAGCGAAACCTCTTAAACAAGAGTGACTCGTCTTGAGTTTAGTAAGTTTGGCTTCATTCAAAAGTTAAAATTAGACTTTGGTTTTATTGGTGAGGGTCCAAAAGTCATATATTCAATAATTAGTTATTAAATTAATACAATAATTATTCACCAACAAATCTCCCCCTCCTTTACTTCCTTTTATTGAAAGCATTTTTTGCGAATTCATCTATTTACAGAAGACACATATCTGAATCTAAATTAACAAAATTTTGAGTTATGACAAAACTTTGATCCAACTACTCAATACTATTTACTATGATGATGTGCTAATTTGTGACCTTTTCAATTCTACCTACCAAGTAGACAATTGCAATTCACAAGGTACTAGTTAAATATATATTAACATAAACATGCAATAGCAGAAAATAGCAACATAGTTAACTGAATTGTAAATTAGTTGGTCACAAAGTTCTTATCACAAAAAGATGATCGTGTGTTTGAGACATTTTATTGATAAAATGAGAGTCTCAAAGTATTTTCCCACACAAAAGTATAATTATAAGTGCTTCGACAGCGAAACCTCTGAAACAAGAGTGACTCGTCTTAAGTTTAGTAAATTTGACTTTATTCAAAAGTTAAAATTAGACTCTAGTGGATTAAAAAAAGAAAAAAAAAAAAAAAGAAGAGCAACATAATCACATACCATGTGGAGAAAAAGATTCTATTAGTAATTAGTGGAGTCTATTATTTACTAAGATTCTGAAGATCGAATACAAGAAAACAAAGTGGAATCCAATCATATTCTGTAAATTATATGACCTCAATGAAGCAAGAAGCTTATACGAAACAATATACTCTACCATAATACTATAATCTTGTCTCTCTTAATTTATAGGGCAAAATCTTATAACCTTGTATTTTTTTGGAAAAAAGGAATTTTATATATTTTTTTAATAATAACAATGCACCTTAAGGGTCAGACCATGGCTAAGACGGCAGGTGCGAATCTATATATTTGGTTTAAGATTAGGCACTTGGTTTCCTGTCTCGGTTGGAAACTTGTGCCGGCCAACGTAATACGTGGTATCAGCTTATTGGTCAAAGGTTTTTAGGTAAACCCAAGAAAATTTCCTTTCTTTTTTTTTTTTTTTTGGACAAGAATTTTCCTTTTCATTTTGTTTTTTGACAAGAATTTCCTTTTCTTTGCTTTTGCTTTGATAGGCTCCTGACTAGACAAATTTGCATAAGTGGGTATGTTTTAATTTTTATTTGTCTTATTTTATTACCAAAAGAGTTTTTTTTTCCTTTTTTTTTTTATAAAAAAGTTTGCAATAACAATTACAATGGCAATAAAAAATTCACCAAAAAAATAATGGCAATAAAAAATTGAATGTCTTATATTTTTGATAATTAATACAATTAAATATGGTTTAGTACACATTAAATTATCAACCACCATTTGTGCTATAAAAGAATATAACAACTAGGATTTGTCGAAAAAGAGTACCAAGTATCATTATTGGAACCTTTGCCTAATAGGCTAAAATCATTAGCATTAGTGCATTACACTGTATTTTAATTCCTTCTCCCCCTCGAAACTCTATTTCATAACCATACGTTACCCTCTAACACACTCAAATTTCCATTCCAATTTGCTTCAATTCTATACTATACTATATTAGAACAAGTTGGAAGCTTCAACTTCAGGTGGTAGGTTGATTAATATATTCTATTGTACAGCAAGACAGGCATGAGAATTAAAATAGAGAAAAAAGAATTTACCCAAGTGAAAGATAAAAAAAAAAAAATGAAATCTAAGGATGACATAATAAATTAGATCTTGGCAAAAATTCTGATTCTAGGGGCATCAATGCAAAGTGACATGAGAAAATGTCATGGCAGAACTAGAAATGACCAGATCAGCATCTAAGGGTTGAGTGAGAAAGACGGCGATTTTGTCTATGTCGTTGCTACTATATAGTCTCGTTCGTCTTCTCTAATGGTAAAGTTGGTCCTTTTTGGGGTTTTGGATATGAAAAATAAGAGTGTGAGGGAGAGAGTAGAGAGTGCAGGTGTCGTGTCGTTGCACTGTTAATTTGTCGTCGGTGACCAATAACCAAAAGCTAAAGACCCCAAGAGCCATAGCCACGCATGCATAGGAGTCTGTCCCCCTTTAAACGTGGCTCTCCGACTATTTCGTCTTTGGACTCTCTCCCTTTCTCGCTCTATCTCATCTGGTTGTTTGTGTTTGCATCGGTTCACTATCTTGGCACTGTTGATCCTACTATTGAAGATCGCTGGAGCTCTCTGTTTTCCAGTTGATTCAGCTGCCATTCATTTTCCATCTGGGGTATGTGATCTTTGAAGTTTGAATGCTTGTGCCTTTGATTTAAGGGGTGGGAATGACGCTTTTGTGTATTGGCATTAAGGGACACTTTGTCATGGAAAGGCTCTGCCTTTGTTCTTTTTCTGTCTTTTTCTCACCCTTAATTGTTCTGGGTCAATAGCTATGCAGGGGAAAATTTTGATTTCGAGACGGTATATGTTGTTGAATTTTTCTGGTCAGAGAAAATGGTGCGTGAATCAATCATAGGAAAGTAGACGTTTTTAGCTGGTATGAAGAACTTCTATTGGTCTGTGTTATTTCAGGGCAAAGTTACTCTTCTTAAAATGACAAGAAAGAAAGTCTAGAGTGCTTAGATCTGTTTTCTAAAAAGACCCCATATTTTCTCGTCAATTTTATTTTTTCCGGGAAAGTAATTGGTGTTTGCTGGAGAGGAAGACAAATTTCAGGTGTAGTTCAATGCTTGTTTTCCTCCCCCTTCCCTTTTCCTTTCATATGATTCTCGTTTTTTGGAAATTCAAGGTAGCTCTGTATTCGTGTTCCTGGGTGCTTATGTTGCAAGACATTTGATGCCAATTTTAGAAATTGATGCCTTGGTTGCTTTATTTGGGATGGTTGGTGTTGTTGTTTAATGTTATTTTATTAGGAAGTTTGGTGGATATAGATTACTGGTGTATATTCAGGAACCTGAAGCATGCTTTTGCACCCTTTGCCAATACTCTAAGCATGCTTCTTCCCTTTAACTGACCCGTTGTCTCAAATTCACATGCTTTCTCACTTAATTTCTTTCTTGACATATTGCACGTACATACATGTCTCCCTAATCCTCGTGTATCTTCCAATCTCCTCTGAGCAAAAGATAACTAGCGCTTAGAGAAGTTAGAAATAGTATTTTGAAGTATTGCACATTTTATCTGGATGGATTTGTGGGTGACACGATATCAAATTAGGTTAGGCGGTATTCACATTGAGCTTTGATCATGCTTGCATTCTTTAAATTACACTTGCTAAAGACAGGCTTAATGATAGGTTTAGAAAATTAAATATGCTAAACATTGGCTTGAGATAGCTTCTGATAGACTGATACTTTCTGTCACAGCAGTTTGTGATGAGGAGTGAATAAAAAGATTCAGTTTTCTATGAAGTCGGTGAGGTGGCTGATGAGAAAAAAGAGTGGCAATGGCCTGGCTGATGGGGTTTGTTCTTTTGTCTTAAAATCTTGTCGCTTTGGTTTTTTTAAGGAGAATTTCTAATAAGCAATCTTGCATCTTGGAACACATCTGTAACTTCACTTTTTGTCCATGTATAATGTTGCATCAGGGAAAATCAAGTTTGAAGATGAAACAGTTGCCTTTTATGGCAATTGTGTGTACAATTATGTTGTTCATTGTGTATAGAACTACGAAGTATCAGAATCAGGAAGCAGAGGTATGACATCACTGGAATTGTTTTAAATATTCATCAAATGTCACAACTAAGGACCTAAGATATTAATCAGATGTCCAGCTAATTACTATTTAGCATTAACTTAGGGATATTCTTCTCCTGCATGACAATGTCTGAAGTTTTTACCTGAAAGTAAACAACCAAACACTTGTTGTCATTAAAAAATGTTACTAATAAAGCATCTGAGCATGGAAACCCGTAGTACTATTTGGTTTCTTTCAGCTGCTAGTATTCTGTACACAGATTAAGGCCACTTTTGATTGGGGCTGCCACATGGCTCTAGCTTTTCGTGTCTTATAATGCTCTGTTAAATGACATTATGTTCTCCTTGTGGTGAATGTGCTAATTTTATTTGTCCTTCTTGTTCAGATAGACAAAAAGTGGAGTCTCTGGGGAGACGAAAAGGTAAATGTCCATTGTTAGTTTTAACTTGCTAGATTACCTTTTCAGTTATTTTCTATATTTGAGCTGCCATGTGCTTAACAAAGACCCTGCTGGTTTTTGTAAATGACATGCAATGGTTGCTTTTGAAATGTGTGATTTACCTGGATACTTTACAATTCTTGCACGTATTTGATAGTGCAACTTGGGTATAAATTCTTTATTCACATTAGTACTTGTGATGACATTGTGCAGGGATATCCTGCAGTTTCTGAGAAGTTGAAAGGCTTACCACGTGGTATTATACACGACACTTCAGATTTGGAGCAAAGGCCCCTATGGTCAAGAAGTAGTTCAAGGTCAAAGGTTAGCATTTTTGCATTATGCTTTTACATTTAAATTCTCGAAAAACTGACAGGTGAGAGTAGGAATCTGGAAGGCCATATTGGATGTGCCAACAGTTGTTCATCTGGTCAGGGCTGTCATCTGAACAATGTATTATTATTTGTAATTGGTGGTGGCAATGAAATTGCAGGATAGCTTTTACACTAATCGTAACTTGCTGGCAGTTCCAGTTGGTGTTAAGCAAAAGTATAATGTTGATGCCATGGTGCAAAAGGTATTTTGTTGACTCATTTGATGGTCAAAATTATTTGGATCTGTATTCCTTGCCTAATTTCATTTATTTCAGTTTCTTCCAGAAAATTTTACAATTATTTTATTCCATTATGATGGCAATATGGAGGACTGGTGGGATCTCAAATGGAGTAGTAATGCCATACACATAGTTGCTCAGAACCAAACAAAGTGGTAAGGATGAGACTGGTCACTGGTAGCTGCAGTTTTCTATCTGAAAACCTTATATTGTGAATCATGTGTTCAGTATGGGGAGATTGCTTTAATTCTTCCTAGGAAACTAGGAACAGATGAGACATATTAGGTTTTCATTGTGGAAAGGATTTATTGAAATTCAAAATGGCTCTATGCATGCATCACAGAAGTTGGGAAATAGTCTGGCTTTTTTGCTGTTAACCAAATGAAATCAAAGTTTTCTTCTGTTCTTTTCCTACTCCTTTTTCTGAATGCTAAACAACTCTGAAATTGAAAAAGTATCCAGTAAATAAACTACGGGTGTATTCTAGTTATAGATGATAAATTAGTTAATGTGCCAATGGCTGAACAGTGATCTTCGCTCTCTTAATATGGCTTTGTTATTATATATCTATTTAGTCTGTTTATTTGTTTTTTAATAGTACATATGAACGTATGCAGCTATACTTATAAATGTATGTATTAACATGTGTTTTATTTGTTTAATTATAGATATTAATTCATGAGTCCTTTTGCCAGGTGGTTTGCAAAAAGATTTTTACATCCAGATATAGTTTCTATTTATGATTATATCTTTCTCTGGGATGAGGATTTAGGAGTGGAGAATTTTTCCCCATCAAGGTATGACATACTTAATTGCTCATCCTCTGCTGGTGTTTTTTGAAGTTTGTCCTCTAATCTGGAGGAATTTATGTGTGTTTGATAATGCAGTTGATGTTATTTTATGTTGAAGAAATACAATATTGAATGTTTATCCTTCTAGTCTACTGAAAATAGTTCATTAAATTGTTGCCAATTTGATCTGTTTCCTGGATTGGTGGTTCATTTCATAATTTATAAACTTTAATTGTTGTCTCACTAGATCTGTCAAATATGTTGGTTATGCCAATTCAAATACTGATGCAAGGTTGTTATTTCTCTCATTTTATTTTGCTTTATGATGAATTCTCTGCCTCTTTGATGTCTAATTGCACTTACACCAGCTAGATTACATTTATTAGATTAATAAGCTGGTGTTAGGTAGCTAAGTAATCTTGCTTGTTTGGAAGGGTGGGAAAGAAAGAGGTTATTTGTTGAATATTTAATCTTCATCATGTTCTGCTTTAGTGGCGAGTCTGTCTATCGACCTGTTGACAGGCTTATATACTCTTGTAAAAGAAGGTAAACAATTGCTATTGGCTTCTTTTTTTGCAGATACATTAAAATTGTAAAAGATGAAGGACTGGAGATATCTCAACCTGCTCTTCACCCAAATTCAACAGAGATACATCATAGAATTACTATTAGAGCGAGAACCAAGAAATTTCATAGGTGGAGTGTTGTTAGAAACTATTGCTACATACCTACTGTTAATGCTTTTCGTATTAATTTTTACATTGAATTCATTCATACATGCAGGAGAGTATATGAACGCAGAGGCAGTACGAAGTGTACAGAAGCTAGTGAAGGGCCACCATGCACTGGGTAACTGTTGCTTCCTTCATATGGTTTTATTTATCCTTTCATCTGCCAGTAAGATGGCAAGAGAAGTTTTGATCAGTTTAGATGTTCAAGCAACTCTGTATTTGTATATTTCAATAAATCATCCTCACACTTCCTGATTTAAGGTGATTTTTCCTGATCTAACTATCTCTAGCCTTAAATAGTCCCCCAGAGAACTGTTTTTATTGACCCATGTGCCCTCTAAGAAAGAAGATCCTTGATTGTCGGTTTTGCTGGATTTCTTGTCAGTTGAGAATGGCTCATTTCTTTGACAGTGTTAAGACATTAATATTGAAACATTCCTTTCTTTGTTTTGCGGTCCAGGATGACTGTGGAGTAGGGTTGAAAAGGTTTCTGTTGAACTAACTGCCATTACTTCCTAATTTCTCTTTCTTCACAATAACATTTTTAAAAGGCCTCTTCAAAGTTCAAATCACGAAAGAACTGGATCCTTCTCTTAAATTATGTCTAAAGAAGAAAGATCTTTTTTGTTTATGTTTTGATGAAAGATGACCTTGTGGTACACACTGTCTTCATTCAGTCCTTGTTGACCTGGAGTTTCAGAAGAAAAGTAAAAGAAAGTAAAAAAAAAAAAAAAAATGCTCTCTAATATTCTAATGCTACGAATGATAATGAATTCTTGTGTACATCTTCTATAATCAAACTAACATTTTTTAAATGCCTCTTCAAAGTTAAAATCACAAAAGAACTGGATCCTTCTCTTAAATTATGTCAGAAGAAGAAAGATGCCATCAATTTTTTTATTTTTAATGTGATAAATAATAATGAATTCTTGATGTCCATCTTCTATAATCATGTTATGAATGATACAAAACCTTCAATACAACTTTTGCAGATTTGTGGAAGGTATGGCTCCTGTTTTCTCTAGATCTGCCTGGTATTGTGCTTGGCATCTCATACAGGTAAATATTATTTACATGGTCCATTTGAATTTTGAATTCTCTAACTTAAGTTGCAAATTCTTTTGAATTAACCCAGGAACTAAGGTCTCTTGTATACGCACTATTTTGTTATATACTCTAGTTGATGTTTTTCTCTGTGTGAATTCATTAGTTGATTTTATCAGCCATCTTAGTTTGTGGAGGTACCAAAATGCTAGTTATAGGTTTTCAGAGATGAGCTTGTGGAACAATGAAACATCTTCCAATCAATTCAAAATATAATGGGGTAGTTTTGGTTCATGCATAGCCTCCGTGCTGATGGTTTTCACTTGCATAGTCAAAATAGGAAGCTTAATTTTGTTTCTATTGTGATTTTCAAGATTTAATTTTTGCTTTGGGTGACTAATAGATCAAAATATGCCACTTGTAAGGTTTTATCTCATGATTATCATTTTCTTTTTGTCCAGAATGACCTTATCCATGGATGGGGAATGGACATGAAACTGGGATATTGTGCACAGGTGAGGATTACGCGAACATTTTCTGGGTTTAATATTTTTTATGGTTCGGGAAGGGGTGGATGCATGACATCATTAACTGTGACATAAATGCCATTTTTCAGGGAGACCGTACTAAAAATGTTGGCGTTGTTGATAGTGAATACGTTTTTCATAAGGGAATACAAACATTGGGTGGGAGTGGTCTCCATACAACAAAGGTATTTTGCCACCCTTCTCCAAATGTTTGAACTGATTTTCTCTCCAATAGCTTCCTTACTTTTGCCCTTTGTCTTTGCTAACCATTAAAAAGGCACCGTAATTGCACTAACTTTGATGTTTTTTGTATATCCAATCATTGTAAACACTCCTGCATTCACCTCCGCTACTTGACATGGTCAAATCTATTGAACATTTTTCACTTACAATCATCATGGTTAGTTAGTACATTAGAAGGAACCCTTGTACGTTTCTTCTTGCTTATTCAAATTCAATTAGCAAAAGGAATAGTTAGTCCTCAACATTGAAACCTTGAGACTGGATGTCTCCTAGAACATAGATCCATTCATGTTAATGAATGTCTCGCGGATTATGTTCTATATACTCGTGTTTTCGTGGGTTTTTTTTACCTGTCAAGGAGGATCCTTATCCTCCTTTATTTTTGTACCACTTCCTTTCTCATCTTAATGAATTTTTTTGAACTTCTCTTCTAAAATTTGCTTTCTTTCTCGTTGATTTTCCTTCCTATTCAGAATCAGAAGCAAGGCTCAGCAGGTGTTGATATGCGAACCGAGGTGAGGCCTTTGAACTTGTTTCCTATTCATGCGTTGTATTGATCACAAAGTAAGTTGCAAATGACCCTATTGTTTACACTTCAACATGGACTGAGCAGATACGAAGGCAGTCAACTTGGGAATTTCAAATCTTCAAAGAGCGCTGGAATCAAGCTGTGGCTGAAGACAGAAACTGGGTTGATCCATTTAAGAGTGATCAAAGACGCATAAGAAGGCGGCGCAGCCACCAGCACCAGCAACAGCGCCAACGATCTTCTTAGCACTTATAGGCATAGTTTAGCTTGTGCATCCCTCAATGTATTCCTAATTCATTCAATTTTTGGAAAAAAAAAAAAGAATCACTTCTTTAATTTTATTCTTTTGTTCTGATGGTCTGGATTTTGTTTCTAGCATCTCTCTTTTCTCCCTTTGCCTTCCCCTTATATGCAGTTACTACCTGCTATTTTGTAATGTAATTAAAGTGAACCTCTATAAATTATCATATAGATGCAACCTCAGGCCCTCAGTATTAGTGTAAGAGATAAAGAAAAATATAGCATCTCTTTCTAGTGCTTCAAGAGATCTGCTTATAATTTGAACCATGCTGCACACATTTTTATTTGGCAAATGTGATAACTTGATATATATATATATTTTTTTGGAGGGTTTTTTAGATACTTTGTAGTATGTCATTTTACATGAGAATAGTCAATGTGTGAATAACATGTGTATAAATTAATTATTTTAAAATTTATTTGAGAAAATAAAATAAAATATATTTATATATAATAAAATATAAAATTATTTATGTTTGTCACGTTAAAAGTATGACATACTCATATAGTATTATAAAATCGTAAATAAGATAGAAGGTGATTATATAGTGAGAATTCCTCTAACCCATTATTGGGTCGAGATAAGATGTGTCTTATAATCATTAAGAAGTGAAGTGAAGTGAAAGTTAATCTGAAGATACCTGAAAAAAAACATAAAAACATAGGTTATTGGTGAGAAATTCTGTTTGGTTTGGCAATGGAATGTCTCATAATCATTTTTGAGGGCAAAAGTAAAATAATTTTCAAGGAAATTTGGAAAGATAGCAACAAAAGTGTCTAGAAGGACGGAGATGCCGTGAAAGGCACGTTTCTGATTCCGCCGGTCAAGAAACCCGTCCCTTATTATTTTTATTTGAATGCGGTTCGTACGAATGTTCGCTGCGCACCTATTGGAGACTGAAATGTTAGACAAGTACAATTTTGCTGTCAATTAAACCATTTTATTTTCAGTATACCCCTTTCTGTTTATATTCACTACATCTAAATTAATATAGTTTTTCTCATTCGTGATTATCTCTGAATTTTATTAACAATTATATTTTGATTTTAATATAATTTCTGCAAATGCCTCAGCACAAGGTTGAAATGTTAGTCAATCACAAATTCGCTGTCAATCAGACTATTTTATTGAATTTTTTATACTTTGTTTTTATATTGATTTTGAAACATTTGAAATAATTTTTTTTACGGGGATTATATGATACTACATATGTATGTTATACTACACTGACGTGGTAAGTATACGTAATTTTCATATTTTATTTGATATAAAATTAATTGATCTTATTTTTTCAAACAAACTTAAAAATAATTAATTTGTACACATATTATTCATACATTGATTATTCTTATGTAGTATGACATATAACAAAGTATCTAAGAAATCTTTTTTTTTTATATATATATTACACAATAAAACGAAATATGCGTCTTCTTTAAACTCTTTTCTCAGTGGTGAAAGTTAAAATTGATAATAAAATTTTAAAATTCCAATGAAAGAATTCATAATTTAAATTAATTAACACCCTTGAAATAAGATAATTGTTTAATCAGGGTAAATACTTATTAAGAATAAGCAGTAGTTGACCTGTAACTTGTGCATTATGTTTAAGAGGATTTGGTATTAAATGCCTTTAGACATTTTAAAATGCTCTTTCTTAAGGATAAAAAGACTTGGGGTCCTCTTTGTACTTATTGCAACTTGGAAAAGCCAAATTATTCATTCTCCCCACATAGAAGAAGACAAATAATTTAAATTAAAGCTTTCAAATTTTGAATTTTTGTCTTGTTTCTAGTTGTGATTACATGATATACACTAAGACAAAAAAACAGGAAAAGGAAAAATTTGATTGCTTCAAATGTAATCTGACCTTTTAATTTATCATTAAAAGCAGAAATTATTAGAGGCTTAATTTGATACTTTGTTAAAATATATATATATTTATTTATCCAAATGCCTAATTGCTTATACCTACTAACCAATATTACATTTCTCTATAATTGTTTTTTTCATTAATTATATTGTTGAATATTATTTTTTATGTTATTAATCAAATTATACAAGTACACACAATAAAAATGGTCCAAATCTCTTAAAAAAATTTGAGATTTTAAGTTTGAATTTTTATTTCTCTATATCCCAACTGAAATATGTAGCTATTTATCTAATGGCCAAAAGAATTAATTTTTTTTATCAAATATTAAATTTAAGCAAATTTTTTTATTTTATCTTGCTAATAATAAGAAAAAAAATATCCTTTTAATGTGATACGCACATTCATATCAAAAATATTTTTGATGTGTGAATTTAACTTATACATTTGACATTTGAGTACATATAAGTTAATGTTCATTGTTGGATAATCTTCAATTTTTAACTTTTTAATGTGGAAAAATAATAAAAAAGATTGAATATTTATCAGGTCAAAGTTCAAACATTAATTGATGTGTTTTAAGAGCAAAAATTTATGAAACTATTAATTCAGAAATTCTTTTTGGCAAATATTAAAATTAAAAATATAAACTATATTTAAAGAAAGCGCTACCCGCCAAACATATCAACCATAACATCAATAACTAATCCATGTAATTAATTTTTCAAATATTGTTTTTTGGAAAAGTAAAGTTGAAACTCTCGCTCTTTCTCTCTTCCGCTGTATCTTTCTGAATTTCTTAGAAAAGCGTCTTGAGCTGACCAAGACAATTTGTTTGTCTCTGTTACTTCTATTTCTTCTTCCTCTTCATTCTTCGCCCTTCTCTTGTAAAACAAGATTCAAAATTCTACATCTAAACATTCCAAAATAAGTTCTTTATAGCCCTTTTGACTTTATCCTTCTACACTTCCAGATCTTTGCAATTTCTGGTTCCAATTCTCAATTCTGAGACTGTTACGGTTACCCTTGTTCGATGGCTCGTCGCTTCGACAGTAACCCTTTTGATGAAGACGAAGTTAACCCCTTTTCTGTAAGTCCATCTACTCTGTTCTCTATTCAGCTCTGTGCTGCTTTGAAGAGTTTGAATTTTGAACTGGGTCTGCTTTGTTTTTGTGAATTTGATCTGTTTTGGTGGTTTTTGAATTTGAAAGTAATGGGTATTTACTGTTTGGGGTTTTGGGTTTCGGAATTTCTCTAGTGGATTATGGGTTGACTTGTTTGAAACTGTAATTGAGGTCGCGACAGAAATGGGTTTTGGGGTTTTCTCTTTGTATATCAATTAAGTTAGGTCTCTCAGTGTTTTTCCTGTTTTTCTATTTAGGATTTAAGGTTTCTCGCCCAAGTTTTGCCCCTTAAGAAGGTGCCTTTGGAATTAAGCTGAAAACTTGTGGAGGCAGCGTTTACCTTTTACTTGGCTTAAGGTTATGCTTGTAGTTCCTGTGTTTTGTAACTTCGAATTGTCTAGAAAGTTTTCAGTGAAGTGTCATGACTCTTGAAGTAAATCACCTAGGATAACAATGTACTACCATGTAGCATTGACTGACTTTCCATGTAATAATATTTTTTTTCCTGAGTGAGAGACAACTTCTGGTGCTAATTTAGCATTGGCACCGAATTTTTGTTTGTATTAGTGTGTGGGCGTATATACTTAATTCAATGAATTGTCTTTGGATGCTATATGTGGGCTTGTATGCTTAATTGAATGAATTGCACTAGAAGATTTTTTTGTTTTAATTGGTTTGTGATTGTTGATCTTTGATTTGATGTATGCTCATGCAACGTCCCTCTAATTTGGTGTAAACTTGCAGGACCCAGCAGTAAGGGGAAAAGCGTCAAGCCAGTCAAACTATAGTGGGGGAGCATTTTACACTGCAGTGAGTTTATAAACTAAATAGAAGTAATTCATAATTTTATACATGCATGGTGTTGCTTTTTGAAGCTTTAAAAATTTGTGAGAAGTGGTGGTGCATGAGGAAGCAATCTTACATATGTCTCATGCATCGTAATGTTAAAACTGACCTGTAAAACACTCCCAAATGCATTCCTATGGTCTCATGCATCCTAATGTTGTTTAAATTGCCAGAATCCTGGAAGTGTTGCCCCTGCCAAAAATTCAAAGCTTGCACCTCTTAATCCAGAACCTGCTGATTTTAATTATGGCTTTGGTGCGACAATTGACATACCTCTTGATACGTCAACGGTAGGTTGTCCTAAATCTCACTCTCTTTTCATTTATTAATGTATTGCATGTATTCTTGTGACAATTGATGTTAGCTTTTCTAATTATGATGTATTTCTCCTTTAGGATTTGAAAAAGAAAGAGAGAGAACTCCAAGCCAAAGAGGCTGAATTGAGAAGGCGGGAGCAGGTGTACCTTGGATTCCTTGGTTTCTTTGTGGTGTTCTCATTTTGGTGTGCTTATAGGAGTTTCCTTAGTTGATGTTCAGTGATTGGAACACTCTTATTATATGTTGTCTACTGTTTCCCTTTTTCTTTTATTTATATATTTTTGTCTTTCAACCTTCCTTTTGGGAGAACATCTTATTGACAATGGAATATATACTTTTTAATTTTTCAATGGTGGAGCCTATGATTATATATGTTATATTTTTTTTTAAAATTTTGGACATGATAGGGGCATCTGAAAATTGTTGTCATTCAAAAACAATCTGATCCATAAAAAGAATTTGTATTTTATTACATTTGTTCTGTTGTCAAATAGTGCTGCATTATATTCTATGTTTAGAATGTGCATGCTGATATTTATTTTCAGTTGATTTTGTAGATAAAATGCCGTGCCTATTGACTACCTTGTTAACTATAAAAGCCTGGAAATTCTCCTCGTACCATATTTAAATTTGATTGATTTATTAAAATGCAGGAAGTAAGACGGAAAGAAGAAGCTGCTGCACGAGGTAATTTACATTTCCTGTAAATATGTATTTGAGATTTGAGGTTAAGGTTGTTTGCTTGAGAGACAGTTGGAACTGAATCAGTCTTTTGCTTTATCATTTGCTGTGTTCATTGTGTTTTTGATGGCATTACTTGTTCCTGTTTTGGTTGATTTTTGTATCTGTGTTGGCATTCAATTGAATGGCAGAAAAACACTTTTACTGCAGCATTCTTAAGCTGTTCTGCTGTCTAGACAGGCCCATATAGTTACTGAGGAATTCTGTTGCATAGAACACTTTTATCATATAGTTATACTTAAGCTGTCTTAATGGAGTTATGTTAGTGCATACTAATTTATCTCTTATATCTATTTGAGCTAATACTTTTTTGTTTTTTCTTGGAACAACTAATTGCTTTAGTTACTCTGCTTTATTTATAGAGCGAGTGACAGTGTAATAACCTTTGTTTTGCAGCTGGAATTGTTCTTGAGGAGAAGAATTGGCCCCCATTTTTCCCCATTATCCATCATGATATTGCAAACGAAATTCCAATTCATCTTCAAAAATTGCAATATGTTGCATTTACTACATTGTTAGGTATGGGTTTTTCTTCGTTTTTGGTTGCAGTTATGATATTGTTAATTATGCCAACAATTTACTATTGGTTGGATATCATGATCGAGTAATGATGAATCCTGCTTGCAGAGAAACTTCATGTCACACACACATACTCAATATTTGATTACATCAATTCTGTGTTTTTGACTTGGAAAAAACTGTTTCTAGTTTTATTTTCTTTGAAAACAAAATGTATTTTAGCCTTAGGTTTTCTTATGCACATTGATTATTTTCATTCTTTTCTTTGCATTCCTTTCTTGAGTCTATGTGAGCACTCTTATTTTTATATCCTTTCTAGATCATGGGTATTGTCACTTCAGTGTATAAAATTTTTAATTTATATTTTAAATTTTAGTAATAAGGAAAGAAGATTCTTGTTGCATTTTATCAGTATCAATGATTAAAAACTTCCTTCCTATACTAATAAGTAGCAATAAGGAACCGTTTCTTCCCATGACTTATAAATAGAAGTTCTATAAGAAAACTAAAACCTTGAAGGAAACTGAAATGCAATTATTGAGTAGCAAGAGGCTGATCAGTTAGTTTTATCCATTTGATTCAAATCATTAACCTGGCTAGTTTGATGCAAGTATTAAGACAATGGCATGATGAATGCATTCTCTATTTATTTTTTCTTAGCATGATGAAGATACTGCATTGATTTGAAATTATGGTCATAATATAGAATGGATTCATGATTTCTGTATTCTGTAAGTCATTTTATTGTATATCCAAAAAAATTATGCAAGCCATGGAAGATGATCCACATTCAATGATGGTGATATTATGCAGGCTTAGCGCTGTGCCTTTTTTGGAATGTTATTGCTGTCACTACAGCTTGGATTAAGGGTGAAGGTTAGTTTTCATATAGAATAAGAATCTTTCTGAGTTATTTAACAGCTCCAATTATGAATTTGACGTATACGGAACTTGTCCTTGTCTGTTGCAGGTGTAAAAATCTGGTTTCTTGCTGTTATCTACTTCATATCAGGGGTTCCTGGTGCCTATTTCTTGTGGTATCGTCCATTATATCGTGCTTTCAGGTACTTATTTCCCATGTTTATATTCATTTGGATTTTTTTTTGCATTGTCTAATAAATTAAGCAATTGCACGCATTTTTATGTATATCTTAATTTTTGTAAGACAAAAGATTTAAGATTAATTGAGAAGCCAGACATTGTGGGGGTTTAATGAAGCAACTTTGAGGGATTCTGAGGTTTCATCAAATACTATCTGTGGAAATTTTGGATTAGTAAAGAAAAATGAATCCATAACTGAGTATTTATCTGCATTGATTGGGACAGTGTTCTGATTTGGTAAAAAATTGCATGGTTCTGCTTTGCCATTTAACAGAAAATATTGTGTTATTTGCTTTGTAATAAATGTAGGACAAATAGGAGAGACCAAAGAACGAATATTGAAAATACACTAGTTATTATTTGATCAAATCCAAGAAAAGACTGAAAACCATAATACATAATAAACTTTATATATAGCAACTCAAATAACCCAAATACTACTAGGATAAGAATTTTAATTAGAAACTTAGGTAATCCTATGCCAAATAAGTAATAAAGTCCTTTCCTACTAGTAATGGAAAATCAGATTCTAAATTCCCAATAATTAAATCCTAATTCTCAAAGTACAGAATACATCAATAATTAATACAATTAACCCTATATTATCACTATAACTGCCGTCAGTAGTAGTCTTTTTGAAGTTTTTGGTGAAAGTGCAATTTCTCACACAAATGAAAGGGGTTTTGTTCATATGTTTTAGAGGACTTGGAAGGAAGAAAGTGAATAAAATCCTCCAATGATGAGCTATATAACTATATTTCTTGTGATTTGGTGTTTTTTGCTCAGATATTTGATGATAAGATTTTGCCATTACTTTGCAATAGAGTAGTTTTCTTCGCATGGCATTGTTATGATGGTCTGCTTCTGCAATTTTTTGGAGGGGTTTCACTAATGGGTATTCAGTGAAACTGAACAGCTTTATCGCTTCAATAGTTTGTTTGTTTTTTATTTTTTGGTTCTCTTTTATTATTTCAAGGGGATATCTAATATACCTTGATGGATGTGTTCCTGTCCCTACAAATAGTTCTGCTTTTATGCTTTGAAGTGATGATAAAAACCAAGACCAAAGAAAAAGTGATTATAAAAAAAGTTAGGCTAATATGCAAACATATTCTGATTTTTCTAATTTGGCTACACTCTTGATATTGAATCTGCTCCTATGTTATTTCTGCAGGACCGAAAGTGCTATGAAGTTTGGATGGTTTTTCCTATTTTACCTGGTAAATTGATTATATTTCTCAATTTACGTAAGTTATTACTTCAAAGACGGACAGAAATCTAACTATCTTTGTTTCTTCTTTTAATTACAGCTTCACCTAGGATTCTGCATCTTGGCTGCAGTTGCTCCTCCTATTGTTTTCAAAGGAAAATCCCTAACGTATGTCCCTTCAATAACATTCTGTATTTAACACTTCAGTATTGCTTATCATTTTGATGGCTTTATATGTGTAGAGTGTGAGTGTAAGTAGACTGAGCATTTAAACTCATTTTCCTTGCAGAAGATGGGGACCTTCTTTTTCTTAAGTTTTTTTTAAAAAACATACCTTAAAATTACAATTTGACGTCTAAATATAAATCTAGATATTTTAGAGGAAAAAAATTGTTCAAATTAAATTTGGTATGACTTGAACCTCGGACCTGTAAATCATCTTCCCCACCCCAACACNCCCCCCCCCAACACAGCAACACACATACAGACACTTCAACTCCTGAGCTGAAGCCTAGGCGGTCCCAAGAATGTAGACATGTGTGAGAGTGGTAAAATCAGGAATCTGATGAGTGAGAGCATTCCATGTCTGAGTCTTGAGTGATTCTCATTTATTTTTTCTGATGGTTTTATGCTGTCTACTCCTTGATACAGAGGCATCCTGCCTGCAATAGATGTCGTGGGCAACAACGCTTTGGTTGGGGTGAGTATACTTTTACTGAAGTATTTCTTAGTCCCTCTTGATTTTTTCTTGTGACATTGTCATTTTTAAAGTTATTTAAGCAAATTTTAGACTAGCTAGACTAATTTAAGATTTGTTGCAAGAGCCATAATGCACGGTCTCATAGCAGATACTGCAAGAACCAAAAAATGTATTATTCTGCTCGAGTGCTTGATCATTCATTTTCTTTTCTTTGATGGTAGATTTTCTACTTCATTGGATTTGGATTATTCTGCCTTGAAACATTGATCAGCGTCTGGGTTATTCAGGTTTGATTATATTTCTCCTTGTGATAAACTCTTATGATCACATGCCGGGCACTTGAATGATGCGAATCCTTACCATTTATCTGCTCTTTGTATTTTACAGCAAGTATATATGTACTTCCGCGGCAGTGGTAAAGCTGCTGAGATGAAGCGGGACGCTGCAAGAGGAGCACTGAGGGCTGCAATATGATAAATCACCACACGGAGAAGGCAGTGTGGCTGCCTTATGCATGAATCTATATTGTAAATTACTAGTCAATGAGATTGCAGATAGATATATTCTATTGAGCGTGATTTTTTTGTTATAATACCTCTCCCCTTACCCCACAGTTTAGCATGCTGCTTGTTAATGTGGTTTGCCAGTGTATAAACAGAGAGCCTAGACAAACAGTGGCCGGTAGAAACATGCTAATAGTTTTCTTTGATTTGATCTGCTACAAGAGTTTTGATTCCTTGTTTCTTCTCACTATAAGATACCCAAGAAGCATGTCAATTCTAAAGGTACATGATGATGTATTACACACAAATGGGCATCGTTAGCCAGACCCAGAGAACAAAGATTCTGAAAAGGGAAGCAAAAACGGTATAATGCTGTGACTAATCACTCGACAATGGAATAATTTGTGTTGTTTTTACCTAATTAAACATACCGTCACAACAGTGAATTTCGTTTGTTGTATTTATATCACGTGTAGAGTTGAATAATTGTCCATTGAGCCACTTCTTTCTTTTTATGCTCTTGCCTTTAAAGGATGATATGATCTAAGTTTGTGTGAATAAAAACTTTTGTGAAGATGAAAATAATGAACGAAATTCAAATAAGCCCTTTTCGATAAAATATCTAGACTTGGGTTTTAGATGTGTTACCTTATCTTATATTAACTTGTATTGAAAATCATACTCAAGCATTTCCTAGGAAACATAGACTGTGTGTGAATAAAAGAGGAGCTAGGTTACAATTTACATAGAAAGATGTACACAAAATGAAGGTTCACATCTACCATTTAAAATCTTGTCTCGTGTAATTTAGGACCACCCTGATCCAAATTGAATTTCCAATCTAAGCTACATGACAAACCTCAAATCAAAGGAGAAGAAAATGACCATTGATGTTAGTTGCACATTAAATGTGCAACGATTGTTCAAATGAAACTGATAATTAAATTCATATAGCTACTTAAACACTTTTAAGAGATTGACAACTAGCATGTTACAACAGAAGAAAAAGTGTACATTGAGAATGTTATAGCAGATCTAGAAAATAACTTCATAACTATTCTCATATAATTGAAACAAAATACAATCCACAACCATCTTAGCCAAACCATTAACCACATATCCTCCCATGCGATTTTCCCCCCTCTCCTTTTTCTATAGATATTACTGGAGATATTCAAAAGCAAGTCCCAAAACAAATAAACCTAAGCTAGGAATCAAAATGAAATACAACATCATATTATAGATAGATATATATACTTTTTTTATTTATCCAAAAAGTGCCTCAAGATCTTGAGTTACATATAACACTAGTCATAGTTGCTAATACATATATATAATAGTACCATTGATTATAGTAATCAATACAAGTTACTAGGTGCCTTTCAACAGGAAGCGGTGCACTTCTTCTTGCAATCAATGGTGCAGCTACCGCCACCGCCACCGGAGCCGTATCCCTTGCCGGAGCGGCTGAAGGAGGAGAAGCACCTTTCTGGGCATGTCACTTTCTTCTGGTAACAAGGGCCTCTCTCTTTGCACACAACAGTAGGCCTTACTACACCACCTTTGGAGTACCCTCCCTTCGGACCTCCATACCCGGATCCATATCCACCTCCTATGATGCCATTCCCGAACCCGTTTCCGAATCCGGGTATGTTGAACCCGCCTCCAGGTCCAAAGAAGCCACCTGCACCACCATTGTCGTTGCCGTTGTCGTTGCCACTGCCCTTGTTGTTGTGGTTGCCCTTGTTTTGCTTTACCGGATCAGCACGAGAGGGTTTTTCAGATGCGGGTCGGGTCGCAGCAGAGAGTGAAGCTATGAGAAGCAGAATGAGGAAGATGAAACTAGTAATGGTTTTCATTTTGTTTTCTTTTGGTGTTGAATGGAGTTTGCGGAATATTTGATGGGGAGACAAGGGAGAGATAATGGTGGAGGAATATATAAATGTGATAGTGGGAAGAAAAAAGCATTTATTGGGAGGGTGTGGAGGACAGTGGATGGGGCTCTATGAGTCTTTGGTAGGTTGGGTGCAATTATTATACTTACTTCTCCCTCCATTTCTCTCTCTTTTCTTTTTTTCCCATCCTTTGAGTTCATGGAGGATTCTATGTCTTACATCATGTGCATGCCAAAGTGTCAAAATGTACTAAGTGCTGGTCATGGTGTATCATCATCCATCTATAGTTAATTAACAAAAAAAAAAAAAAATTAATAAACTATTTATTAAAATTGAGCACTCTACAAATTATTTACATAAATAATATAATTTTTCAAATAAATATGATCACGCTATATATACAAGAAAGTAACATTTTTATGAGTGTTGCGTTATTTTTCAAGTAGCATGATTGTTTTTTTCAATTTCTTGAGAAATGGAGTCATTTTACTTTAGTGTAACGTGACATTCGCTATTTTCTCATANATGACACTCGCTATTTTCTCATATAGCGTAACCAAAAGTAAACATTTATATAAATAGTTTACAAAGTGCTCTATTTCAATTAAGTAATTTAGGGAAGTGTATTTTCTTAGTCAATTTTCTTTCATCTATATATCAGGGTTTATATTATTTTATTATAAAATTTATTTTTGAGCTTTCATTTGACCTAGCAGTCTAGCACACATACTTCACATATATATTCACCACCCAAATAGTCTAATTACAACCTCTCATACGTCATAAGTACCTAGATTACTCATCTCTCAGATGATGGTTAGTATCTTAATTAGCGAAAGCCTTTCTAAAAAAGGAAAATGTGTCTTAAGATTTTTTTTCTCCAAACAATGTGAGACTTGGGTAAATTTCCTAATAATTTGGACTTTCAACAAAGGATAGTAGCTCAGCTTGATGAATTATTGTAAAAACTGTTATTCCTTAGTTGAAGTTTTTCTGCAACTGTTTTAACTGTCTTCTTAAGGTTGGCTACCTTGAAAATGTTTGTCAATAGTGTTCCAATATCAAAGTGGGCATGACACTTCGATACTATGATAGGTTTTGCAGGCATTGATTTTTTTGTATATGGACTAGCTAGGAATGAAAGAATGGGAGAAAAAAATGCCCTTCCATGACCTTCTGATATTCTCTTCGACATTATAATACTGAATAATCTCTCTTTATTCAGTAGGATTTTGGTGAAAAGATTAGTTCATCCACAGATTAATTTCGTTTTATTTTTGTTATAATTAAAGTCTATATTAGTGCTGCTTTTCATAAAGCATTCTACCTAAAAATATTAAAACTCTGATCATCCTTTCGTTTAATGCTTTCGATCTGTACAGCAAATTTGTCAACCTTGCAGGTGGATTTCTCACATGCTACCAATTTTAGGGTTTGTTATAGATCAGCAAATTTTCAATAAATAATCAGTGAGCTTTGACAAAAATTCCAGCCATGTAAATAAATAAAAAAAAAAAAAACTTAATTACTTCTTAAGTTTAAAAATCACACATTTTTTAATACATTAAACAACAAACAATTCATCTTATCCTATAATTAACTTATACCAGAGAAAGTGAGAGCCCTAGAAAGTGAATAACAACATAGCAAAACCTTATTGTTCCAAATGATTTAGCTCAATTCACTTTACTATCACGATGCTTAATTATGCATTTCCATAAAAGGGAAAGAACTTATATGGGTCTATCAACTTTTCACATGCATTATTTTGGTATAAGATGAAGAAAGAAAAAGTGTAGGGGCACTATGTGATAATAACAGATTTAAATCAATGAAGTTGTGGCTTTGATATAATATTAAGTTTAGGTGAGGAAAAGTTATCACATTTTAAGGTTATAATATGTTATTGGCTTTAAAGAAAACTTATAGTAGTATTTATGGATTGCCTACCAAAGCAGACTGATAGCAACAAGAATAGAACTTAAACCTTATAAGTAAAGTATTTTTATCTATATCAACTGAACTAACTCTCATCGACTTGATATAAGATTTGAATTCTCTAAAAAAAGCTTATAATAGTACTTATGGATTACTTACGAAAAGATATTGATAGCAACAAGAATAAAACTTAAATCTTATAAGTAAAGTATTTCGATCTATACCAATTGAACTAACTCCCATCGACTTGATATAAGATTTGAATTCTCTAAAAAAAGCTTATAATAATACTTATGAATTACCTACTAAAAGAGATTGATAGCAACAAGAATAAAACTTAAACTTTATAAGTGAAGTATTTTGATTTATACTAACTCAACTAATTCTCATTGATTTTATGTAAATTCTCTAAAGCGATGAATATATTTTAAAATATGAAATACACTTGAGTAACTACTAATAACCAAATACTTTTTAACACCAGAGTTTTCGGGTTTTGTCATCAAAGTTATAGTCTTAATCAAAATTAAAAAAAAAAAGCAACTATTAATAAAAGAATTAATAGAATGAATTTTTTAAAAAATTTATAAACTTAATGTATGAATTTTATTAAAGTATTCTATTAAATATTTATTAATAATTATTCTCTTATATTTTATTTTAAAAAACATACTTTTTAGTATTCCAATTCTTTTAAAAAGATTTTAATGTGAAGAGAGTAAAGAAAGTGCAAACCGCGTAGTAGCCACCTGTGTCATAAACGAACCTAGAGTGGAGCTAGTCAAGATGGCATAAATGTGCCTAACCTCTTAGCTGCAAACACAGTAAAAGATATTTTGATGGTGATTGCTTCAATTTTTGCTTGGCTCCACAGTGCACATGCGGTTCGTGCTCACCCAAGTGCGTTTGCTCAGCTCATTCGTAAGACACATGCATGGTTTTTAAGATCACTGATCAATGCATGACATTTTTGAAGTGCAAAGTTGGTAGATGATATTAATGATCACAATTTAGACCCGTCTCATATCATCTCATCTACTCAATTCTCAATAGAGTATCCCTTAAAAAACTTAGGAGTGTTTATGCCACACCATTAGACGTGATTTGTATTATATTTTGGGCTTTTTTTTTTATATTGTTTTAGTTTCAAATTGTCTTATTAATATAATTTAAATTTTATTAAATCAATATTTAGATTATATTAAAAAAATTTAAATAATTCAATAAAATTTAAATTATATTAATTTTATTAATATGATACAATTTAAAATTAAAATAATATTAAAAAATCTCAAAAATAACTTATATCACATCTAAAAATATAATATAAAACCTCAAAAACTTATCACGTAACTTTTAAGTCAAAAAAATATATATATATCAGCAAGATATGGGATGGAAAAAATAAAATTTGTTAGTATCATCTCGGCACTAGCAAAATAGTTTTTCATTACATATATAATTGGGTATGCAGCTTTTGGATGAGATGAATCACCCTGTTTTCAATGGGGATTTCTTTTCTTTCCTTTTCATAGTATATAATAAGGTGAACACTAAGTTACTATTCTTTTTGGGTGGTAGCGCTACACTCTTGGATTGGGTGAGTTTGAGTAGGATCTATCCAATAATTTTGGTATTATTGTGAATATTTAAAAAAATTGAGTTATTCAGTATGTACTAATACACATAATTCTTTATAAAATGCAAGAACGGTACGATATAGAAAAATGTGCCATAAAATAATTTTTTAAAATTTACTTTTTGGCACGTTTTCTTATATTGTGTCAGTTTTACATTTTTATAAAGAATTGTATATTTTGGCACATACAAGATGACTTAATTTTTTGAGATCTTCGTAATAACACTAAAATCACATTGTAAATTCCACCCGAACTCACCCAAGACATGTGGCATGTTCAATAGGCTCACCTCCTGATATTTATTTATTTTTAAATGAAAAATTATAAAATTATAATAAATTATTTTAAAAATATAACAGTAAATAAGTTGTTAAAATAATATATTCATATTAAAAAACCGTTTCTAGTGTTGAAGTGAAGTTATACTGCCAACCATCTTATCATTTATTATTTCAGGGTATCACAAAAATCTCAATCATAATTTCCAACCCAACTGCATCCATCACATTACTTAACGACACTGCTTGAACAGTGAGTGTATTATTATGAATCGGATTGCATGATGAGAGAAGCAACTTGCTTCCCATGGAGTGAGCAGATCAAACTTCTATGCACAAACTTCAAATATTATTCAAATTAGGTATCCTATAAGCACGCTGCTTTTGAATGATTTGTTGAAATAAAGTGTTTATGCAATTAATAATTATGTTTAAAATCAATATTTATGTAAATTTTTAAAAAAATTACAAATAATATTTTATAAAATTAAATTCTTTATGTAAACATACCACAAAAGTTAATAAACACTCAAATTATGATCATTTCTGCTCCTTTCGTCAGCAAACACTCAATTATGGGAGGAAAATAGGGTCAAGGGTTCATATTAATGGCTGAACTGAAACTTTTTTTCTCTTTTTTTTTTTCAATTTGAAATATTATCTGATTTATGTATGTCTTGGGAAAATGCAGCAAGGTTTTAACCATAACTTGGTGTTTTTATTTCTTTGTTGGGTATGGCAGTATGGGACATTATAGCACACATTAAGAAAGAAATAGCTTCCTTACTTCAGCTTTATGGATCTTAACCATATTTTCTAGCAATGCAATCAATATTTTGCCATAAAAAGCCTTACAAATCAAAGCATGGCAAACTTTTCAGAACTGGCCATTAAATTTTCGGTTCATTGGAAAAGGCTTCTTTAATTCTCTACCATTTCGTAGTGTGACATTAATGAAACTTTTCTTTTCTCTATTTAGAATGGTGTTTATTTTGTGTAGAAAACAATTGACAATTGACATAATAATGATTAATTTATTGGAGATTCTATGATACTATATAAGTATATTATACTACACTGACGTGACAAGCATACATAATTTTCAAATTTTATTAGATATAAAATATAATTTATTTAATTTTTTAAACAAACTTAAAAACAGTTAATTTGTACATATGTTATTAATTTATTAGTTATTTCTATGTAATATGACATACTACATAAATACTAAAAATATTTAAAAAACCTCTTCAATTTATTTGACATGTTGCGATATCATCTTTTAATTCATCTTGCATTTAGAAAAGGACCACATTATAATTTTTTTTAACTGTTTTGTAGCTTATCTTCCTCTCATAAATCTTACTTAACTAAATGAGATTTAAGACCTAAACAATCAACTTTATAATAGAGTATTGATTATCAATCTATTAAGAGTAAGTTTGGATAGAGAAGCATCTTGCTTAAAAAAGTATTTTATTAAGCAATTTTTTTAAGAGAAGCTAAAGCTGTTTTGTGTTTGGATGTCACAGTTACTGAAGCATTTTTTATTTTATTTTGACTAGTCAATAGAGTTTCTAATAAAACAAAGTTACAAAAACTTTGGGTGTGTTTGATTCTATTTTTGTTTTTTTTTTTTTAAATTATGTTTAAAAATTGTTCTGTAAAACAAAAGTATAAAAAAATTGGTTTGATAAATTATTTTGAAAATAATTTTTAAATAAAAAAAAACAAAAAAACTTTATAATTACTATTGTGTCATTAATGAAAATAACTTGTACTTCGCCTTCTACTTGTTTTGGAAACAAAAAAATCCTCTCTTATTTTTATTTTCTTGTTTTTAAAACAATGTTTTCAGAATAAATTTTTAAAACATGAAAACAAAAACAGTCATATCAAACAAGTTTTTTTGTTTTATTTTTTTCAAAAACAAAAAATAATTTTTAAAAATTGAAATCAAACATACCCTTTATTTCTAAGCTTCTCTAAAAGCCCCAAGTTTTACTTTTCTAAGCACTTCAAAATTTTTGAGAAGTTCATCCAAACATAGAAAAACTCAATTCAAAGCACTTTTTTTTTTTAAGCAACACATTTTTCTAAGAAAGCTTCTCTATCCAACCGCACTAGAGAGGACCAAATTACATTGAGTCAGAAATTAAAATTGGGAAGATTCAATTAGTTGGAAATAAAATATATTTTAACATTTTAATATAAATTTATTTTACAATGAAAAAAATGTTTAAAAAAATTGATATTTGAACTACAACTTTAAATTCTAATATAAAACTTATAAATCTGACGTTACTTAGCCACACGGTTTAGTTGTTATGTAAAATTTATGGTTATTCCCCACCCCACCCCTCTTTTCTTCCCTCTTCTTCCTCTTTCCTTCTGATATTTCAATCTTCTACAGTATCTTGGATAATTAAACCCACCCACTTTATATAAAAGAAAAAATAAAGGGGGTTTTCCTAAGTTTCTTTCCGTACTCTACTCTAAATGATGGAAACCAAACAGAGCTTGGATGGTACAGTAATTCATTGTTTGTAGCCTTGTAGCCTTGTAGCCTTGTAGGGAACAGTCATCCCCACAAGTCTGAACAAGTTGAGGACTGAGGGGAGAGGATAATCAACAAGGCCTGGCCGACCACAAATCCTGTATATGGCATTCAAAATTCAACCCTCAATACATTCATAGACCCATCAAGATCCCCATTACTATGCTTACTGAATAAGACAATGGCTATTTTGTACAAAATCAAAGGGGCAACCCTTTCTTAATTAACCTCTAAACAAGTCAAATGTGTCATTCCATAATCCACAAGTTTCTCAAGGAAATTAATGAAGTTTTTGACTTATGGAAGCTGTTTCTGCAGAAGATCTCTGGCTGTGCCGCCTTATTAATTAGATTATCTTGTCTTGCAAATATCTGAATCTGGACTTGAAAACTCGTTTCCTCTGCATCCCATCTGTCCTAATTGACTGAAAATTGCTTTTGCATTATCTTTTAGGGTTTAAATTATAATATCCAAAAGAGGTTGGGAAGTCTTTTTTAGTCATGTGTTAAGTAAAGCCAACAAGTGGCTGATTTCTTAGCGAAGTGTGAAGCTAGAGGACAAGGCACCTGGGAAGTTATTCAACACCTCTTTACAGATATTTTTCTTACGTTGTTAGTAGATAGTTTATCTATAACTTTTCCTAAGTTGTAGTTTTTTTCCTTTCTTTTCTATGTATTACCAAAAAAAAAATTGTACTATCCAAAATAAATTTTCTTTCCACTTGGGTGTATTTATGTTGATGTGCACGTTGAGACCAAAATAATTGACATAAACAATGGAAATAGGTAGACAGATTTCTTTTATTTCTTCATATACATGCAAAATCTTGGGGAAAGGAAAGAAAAGGAGTTTGTAAGGACAAACTAAGCCATTCAGGTTCAAATAACAGATACACTACTAAGTAAATGCAAGTGAGGAGTTAAAGATTTCATTGATGGAACTTAAACAAGAGAATGCTATTGTTCAGGTGTTAGAGGCCTCTTCTTCTAGCCAAATTGGATATGTTTTCAGTTTTTATCTTTTTATTTTCCAGGAAAGGGGGTGGAGGAGGTAGTTCTTGTATTTGGTAACAGGCAAGATAGTGCCACCATTGCTATTGAATGAATCTACAGAGTCACCCTTCTTTTTAGCTGCAATATTTTTTCCTTTTAGCTGCAACATAGAATTTAAACAAAGATTGCCTGTGTGCCACAAGATGGGCCTCCAACTTGTGCTTTATTGTATAAGAGGGTATAAATGGGCCTTCACCATTGGTGAGTTGTGTTATTTGGTCCATAATGGGATTTAGATGCTTCTTGGAAGTTGAGCAATTTCATAGAGTTGCAATTGTCATACAAGTCCACAAATCTATCCCCAACAGGAGTCACGTATAGATGTCATTCAGAATGCTATGAAATATAATAACTTGCATCCATTTCAATGCCAAACTACAGTAATTTCTTACTAACAAACTGGTGCATTTACATCAGCACTAACAGAAAATTTGAAGAAGCTGATTTCTGTGATGCTGTGAGTGAAACACCAAAAGTGGAAACCTATTCATAATTTTATTAACCAATGGACACATGCGCTGTATGTGCATTTAGGATAACAGAAAGTACCCTCAAAGACAAGAGGAGCCCCAGCTAGCATCAACAGCATCAATGATCTTTTCATGTAGTTTGGCTCCAGCACAAGCAACTATACCACGATCAAGACCTTCTAAATATACACCTTTTGAGAAGTCTAGTGGACGCCCTCCAGCATCTGTTACCACACCACCAGCCTCTTGTATGATGATAACACCAGCAGCATGATCCCATATCTTCTCCTTGTAACCAGCCCTTGCAAACTTCATGAAAACCTCCGCATCCCCACGAGCTATTGCTGCATATTTTACCATGCTGTATACTCGTAACGGTTGATTCCTGCAGACAAATGATGAACGAGAGCTATCCAATAAAGCTAGAACCATACTAGTAATGCATATTTTCTTTCATGACTTTGTCCAAGTTAATGCTTTTAAGTTATTCATTTCTTTACACAAGTAAATAGGTATGTAACTAGTCCTCAAGGAAGGAACACACAGCTAGTCATTTCTATTTTCTGCAGACCATCATATCCAAAGAAATTCTTCATCTTTAAAGCACTAAAAAGCTGGATGGTTGGACCTTACTCGAGTTTTCCTTTTTAATATGTATCAAGCTAAATTAATACGGATATTCTAGAAGAACACAGTCATAAATTGCATGCTACAATATCTAAACACTTCCTCGAAAATCACATGAGGTAATAAACCAAAAGAAATATACCTGAGACCAACACTGTGAGCCAGTCCTGCAGTAAAAGAGTGGCTTGAATTTGCCTTCTCAACTGGTTCACAGAAAGTAGCCAAAGCTGGATTGTCAATGGATGAGACAGAAATTTGTCTTGCATAATTTGGCCACACAAACTTCTTATTGACATTGAGTAGTGGTTGCATCCAAGCCTTGCCGCTACCCCTTTTAGCATATAGCACACAACCTTTGTTCCAAGTTTCAGATGTTGGAGGGGTCAACTTTGATATAATCCTGTGATAGCGGTGGTGATAGCTCAACCATTCCTTTCTCATTGGGTAGTTAGGACAGCCAAGAACTCCAAGCACTACTTCTCCATCCTCTATGAGTGCTAGAGCTACAGCATATTGATCTCCACGTACAAACCCCAATGTGCCATCAACAGGATCAAGTACCCAGAATCTTCCAGTAGGACCCCCAACAGAATTGCAGCGACTAATGATTTCAAGAACCTCTGAATTCCCAAGAGCTGATTTTGGCTCTTTAACTCCAAATTGAGGTGCTTCAGCTAGACATTCATTCACGGTTTTAACCACAACTTCTAAAAGTCCAGATGCATTAGCCTTGGAGAGAGTTCGAACATCTTCTTCAGCTAGAATTGAGATATTTTCGCTTCCTAAACACTCAGCCAATACCCAGCTGACAATTGCTTGGACACTCCAATCTAATTACATGGTACAATGAAGAGTATAAGCCAATTAAGATTTGCTACTATGGATGTAAAATTCACTGGCTGCCAAACATAGACAGATCAGTCACATCCATAGAGTGTATTTTCAAATTTCAAACCAATATGCTTTAACTATCATATGACCAAACTTGCAAATAAATAGATAAGAAGCACAGCATAAATTTGACTACAGCTCTTTACTTAAATGTAACATATGATTGTAAATAAATTAGAACTTTACAAAATGAAGAGGATATAGTATGTAAAATAAATGTTTAATGAAGACTATGAATAACTAATATATTTACAAATGTAGACCAGCACCAAATTTAAATAAATGTTAGTAGCAGCATCTATTTCAGAAACAGGTGAATTCAACCAATAAATTGAAATATTACATCAATTTTTGGAAAGAAAATATATTTTTTTCAATATTTTGGAAACATATTTTTCTTTCTACAGAAAAAGGATGCTTCCAAAGTCCTAAAGACATCTGCACATGAAAAGCAAACAAGCATGGTGTCTGCTCGGACAGGGAGCTAAGGCAGTATATGTTGGAGAAAAGACAGGCAGGTTGCATATATCTATTTTCTTCTTTTCTTGGAGAGCAGGGTAGTGAGCAACAAAAGAACATTCATATTCATGAATCCGAAGTGCTGTAATCAAACTAGAATTAACTGAATATTTCCAAGTAATTGAGTTAGGAGTACACAATTCAGTGCAGTCAAATCAGTTTGGTTATAAAAGAAGGCCACTAAGGTGGTACTTGATGGAATTTCATATTCGTGTTTCTCCACAAATGGATAACACTTAACACAGCAGTATCAAAAGTGGATTGTACGGCATACTACCCACAAGCCACATCCATGATGAGTGAATGGAACTATGTTTCCGAAACCAATTTTAGATAGCACTAGGTGTAGATCTCCAGGAAAGTTAAAAAAATTCTGGTAGATAAACCAATTGCTGGGGCCAATTTCATGAACTCCACAAAACAAAACATGTTTTATACTTATTCCTTGCCCTGTCTCCCTACTGGAAACCATGGCACCAAATAAGAAAAACACAAAGGTACTGCAGTCTTTTAGAAAAATACAAAGGTTCATGAAAGTCAGCTTGTTTCACCAATATTATCTTTTCCCTTTTAATAAACTTGTACTTTTGAGTTGATAATCCAAAAAGCCTCCAAAGTAAAAGTGTCACTTTCGTTACCAACAATTTTTTTTCTATTGACTTCAAACCTATTTAGAAGGTAAAAAAAACTAAGTAATTCAGTCATGTTACATATCAAGGATTGACTGAAAGAAAAATGCTACTTTGGTACAAGTAGAAAAGTTTTTCCTTCTTTCCGTACACCAATGAGTGAAATTTCCACACAAATTCAACAACCCAATATACCTAACTCATCTTCATAATACATGTTTGGCTGGACTTTAATCTCTGAGCTAGGCTCACTCTATTTTCATGCTACAAAAGCCTACTCTACTTCAAAGTACTTCAAGGCAACATAAAATCTAATGAACAATTAAAACATCAACCTATATGGCAAATTCTATTAAACCCATTTTGCAATCCACCAGAACATTCAGAAAAAAAAAAAAACAAAAAAAGGAACAAACTTTATCAAAGATAAGACCTTTAACAATTACCCAGTTCACAAACATTTACCTGCAACTGTGACGGGAGAATTGTCATCCTTGGACTGAACCTGATTGTTGCTCCTAGCCTTAGAAATCAAATTCTCCTGCACTTTCTGGCAGAGGGAGCAGGCCATCTGCACTGCTCTCACAGCAACATCCAATTCTTTGGAATATTCCTCAGGTTCGGGTTCTGAGAAAAAACCCAAGTTTCTCTGCTCCTCCATTACTGGAGAAGAATAAGTTTGGTCGAATTTGGACACAAAACCAATGTACCTAGACGGGATTTTATACTGGGGGACGAAGAAGCATGAGTTTTTGGCTGCTTCTACATGTCTTTGTGCAAAGCTGTCATTTCTTCTCCCCTGTCCTAAGATACGTGGGAATTTTGTGGGCAAGCTCGAACAATATATAGGCATGTCAAATATACAACAATTTTCTGCCTCTCGAGTCTTGACTCGTTGGTATTGGTTTACTATAGCATATATATTAGCTGTGTGACGTTGAAAGGAAGAGAGCAAAGACAGAATGGGGATAATAACCAATCGGGAGTTCAGAGTGAGAGTATTACTGTTTAAAGTTGCCTATTACAAAAACTAATTTGAGTGGAATTGCAGGTCCTTTGTGGAGAGAGGGGAATTTTTGCTTGTTGCCTTGGTGGGTTGGTAGTAGTACTCACTAATATGGGACTTAAATAATATTCTAATTGGGATTGGAGAATATCTTCCCTTCAGCTAATATGGGACCTAAAATTAGGAATCAAATTTGGATGGCCAAAAGTTTAGGTGTTGTTAATTAAAGGGACTTTTGAACTTTTCAAACTTATTTATACAATTATAACATTTTTGAACTTATATATCTAAATATTACATTTTTATAAAAATTAAAAACCAAAAAAAAAAAGTCTTACCAGTGGGGCCCACTGGACACATCAATGGCCCCACGACGTGTCCACGTGGGACACGCCAGTGGAACTACGACGTGTCCCTTCTTGTTGTGCACACTAGCTTTTTTCAAACGTATACTTTGAGATATAAATGATTGTGGAACCCGCCAAGAAGGGACACGCCGTGGGTCCACTGGCGTGTCCCACGTGGACATGTTGTGGGGCTACTAGCTTGTATGATAGGCCCCACCAGTCAGATTTTTTTTTTTGTTTTAAATTTTTTTAAAAGTATAATATTTAGGTATATAAATTTAAAAGTGTTATAATTGTGTAAATAAGTTTGAAAATAATAATATTGAGGTCAAAGATCCGTTAATTAAATTCAAATATTTTTTGGGAGTCATTATTTTCACACCATATTTTATTAATATTACACTTTATTTAAGGTTTAAATATAATATAAATTAATTATCCTCATTTAATATAAAAAAAATTAAAATTAATTAATCATCATATTCTCTTTCTAACTTTTATTAATTATGCTTCTATTTTTTTTTTTACAATTATCTCCAATCACATAAAATCATATTAAAATCAATATTATATATTACAATAATTAGGAAAACACCAAACATTATGAGCTGGTCATTGAAATTTCTAAAAGAACTTGAACCTACTTGATCCATATTTTATGTGGTATTCATAAAAAGTAGCCTTTTTCGTATAAATCTTTCTTGATAAATTGCATTCAAAATCATTCAAAACCATATTCTCTTTCTAATTTTTATTTATTTTGCTTCTATTTTTTTTTTTTACAATTATCTCTGATCACATAAAATCATATTAAAATTAATATTATATATAACAATAATTAGGCAAATACCAAACGTTGTGAGCTGCTCCATTGAAATTTCAAAGGCAATTAACTTGAACCTACCTGATCCATATTTTATGTGGTATTCATAAAAGGTAGCCTTTTTCATTTGAATCTTTCCCAATAAATTGCATTCAAAATCATCCAAATAATATTGTGGTCCCTCTTCCTAAATCCTTACTTTTCTTCTGGGAGTAAACTAAAATCCTTTCATTTTTAATGAAATTAGAATTTCATGTAAGTATTTATAAGAAGTATAATATTATTTTTTTGTTATATAAGAGTGTAATACACTAAAAAAAAAGAGGAAGAGTATATAGTGAGAATAAAATTTATGACATTAAACGCTCTAATTCTTGTAATTAGAAGAGATGTCACTAAACTTACAAATATAAAAATTAGAATATTTGATGTCAAGGTTTTATTTTTGTTATATATTCTATTTTTTTAATATACTGTGCTTTTATGTATTAAAAAAATAAAAAATATAATGTTAGAAAAAAAAATTAAAAAAGAGAAGAAAAAAAATTCCTTCACATAAGATTCCTAGTTCCACCATATCATGTGGGTGTTTTCTAAAATCTAGATGCCCATCTTTGCATATTCTTTATTTATTTATTTTTATCTGAAAAGGAAATTTCCATTAAACAACTAAGGAAAAGACATCTGAAAGAAAACTAGGTGACATATCATGCCAAACCAAAAGCATTCTTTATTGAAGTATAATCTATTACACATGAAAAAGGTAGTCAAATGTGACTAATGGAAGTCCATGTTTTATCTTTCTTTTCTTTTTTTAATTAAAAGGTATTTTTGGGCACTATTCATAGGTTTATCCAATTATTTTATTGCTAGATTGTGTTAGAATTTTAATCATTCTACTCACACAATTTTTATCTGTTTAATTGACACAAATGTACAAATGGTTGAACTTGAAAATATTTCATCAAAAAAAGAAAAAGAAAATATAAATAGGACCACACCTATTACATCCAAAAATAACGTCTTACCTTCATAAAATTTAATAAAATACTAATGTATGTATTATATTTAATTTATTTTTTTGGTAAATATTCTAGACATAACGCATCAGTTCTCATTTCTCTTAATATTTTTCCTCAACATTTTGAGTCACAAGGGAAGAAAGAGTTTTGGTCCGTACCATTATCTTGTGTAAGAATTGAGTCATAATGAGCTCACCGACACATTCTGTCCCAATCTATTTTCTCAGTCATAACCATAATCATACATGATTCATAATCTTATTCACTCTCTTAGCCTCATTCAGAATCTAACATACCAATTTAATCAATTGGGTCAATAATTATGGCTGATGTAAACAACCACCGTTGAATAGAGAGCTAGAAAGGAGCTTTAAGAAGGCATAAAGCAATCAATTCCAAAATTTTCTTTTTCCTCAAATCTCACTCAGAGAAACAGACAGACAGGTGGCTTGGTGTGTCAGTTTTGTGTATGAATATGAAATCCAATTAGTGTTGAATTTTAGGATTGGTGTGCATTATTTGAAACTCAATACCACAAATATTCTTACTTTATTCAATTGGGCATAAGACTAATTTTGTTCGAGAATTAGAACAATTACGATTTCTTTTCTCTTAATAATATTTTCATTAGACTCCAAACTTTTGACCACAACCCAAAGTTTAATTTGCTACTAGTTAAAGCAAGGCTTGCACGTAAGCCGAACCAATACTATTACTTGATTTAACACACCCTCTTCATAGCATGCGTGTGTGATCTGAAAGGAAGAAAAAGGTGAAGCGAAGCTATAACCGAAAGCTAGTTAATTGATTATATGTTAGCTACTATAGATATATCATGCTCTGCGGAAAAACTTGCATGACTTGAAGGATATGAAGTGCTGGTCCAGTTAGGCTGCATTGATATTGATGTAAAGTACTTGTACGTAGCTTCTCATATAAGTGCCCTTATATTGCCTCCATGACGTAGAACTTACTGAACTATGAGCTCATCCATAACTTTCATCGCGTTAAGCTTCGCATAAACAATTAAGCATTGGCTATCTATATGCTTGAATAATGTGGTAAACTTAGAATCACTTTTGCTCTCCGAAACGACGCAAAGTAGCTTTTAGTTTTGAGTGAAGAATGATTGTATGAGTTTTTCACCGTTCAATCTTTAAAGCTAACTCATAATTATTTAGTTGAATGGATTTGAAAGAGACAAAAGAGTAAAAAGAAATGGAAGGGTTGCATATTTCTCTCACATGGTTCAATGGATTTGGACAGAAACAAGTACTTTCTTATTTGTAAAACTAAAACAATGAGTCTAAAATAGATTTTTTTTTTTCAGGATTTGTTGTCGAAGCATCTATAATTATAACTTTATGTAAGGGAGCACTTTGAGACTCTTATTAAATGAGAGGTCTTGAAAATAAGATTTTTTTTTTAGGATAAAAACTTTGTGACTAATTAATTTACAACCTAGTTAGCAAATTTAAAACAGATTTATAATACCAATCAAGTAACATTAACGGCTAAATTTTTTATATATATATATATATATAGTAATGACTAAACTTAGCTCAGCTTTCGTTAGCATGATGTAGAGAAGTAGTGTACATTATCTTCCACAAGAATTTGAAAGCAACGCAAGTAACTCATTCCTAGATATTGTATTTTATTTGCATCCCACTCACTTGCAAATTGGCATTATTAGTTATTAAATAATCATTGATCATAACGGATATGGTAACCACGCACTAATGCACTATTAACACATTTTTTTTTTGTGCTGAAGTATTATTATTATTATTATTATTACTAGAATTATTTTAGCGTTGATACGCGGGCCATCAGACGGCAGACTGTGGGCCCCAATGAGATGTGAGATGAAATTGTTATTATTATTTGGGCTCCAGCTTTGGACCTTGGACTACAAATGAAATGCAAAGACGAGAAGCCCAAGTGAATGCTTGGTGGTTTACGGTACAGGTTTGCTTGGGTCAGTTGCCCAAGTGGATGCTTGGTGGTTTACGATACAGGTTTGCTTGAGTCAGTTGTGCAAGGCATTTGAACCTTTTTTTTTTTTTTTTTTTTTNTTTTTTTTTTTTTTTGTGAATGTTTGTCAAGTATTTTCTTAAATTGACACTTTCTTATCCTTGTAAGTTAGTACAATACTATCATCATTAGATATAGATTTGAGACATCAGAAATGGTTGTCCATCTTTTTCTTTGCTAATCTATCCATTTTTTATTTCTAGGCAAAGTTAATTTAAGATTTTGGTATCATGCAAAGCTCTTGAAAAATTGAATGATTATTGTGAAAAACTATTAAGGTGCATAATCAGGATCATAAAGGAAAAATCACATGAAAAATTATTTGGAATAGTGAAACTTTTTTAAATTCAATTAAACTCAAATTTGTCTCAATTATTTGGATATTTGACTCATATGTGGTTACTTGATGGTCTTTAATCTTACTATTATTGTTTTCAAACTTATTTACACAATTATAACATTTTTGAACTTATATACTTAAATATTATACTTTTACAAAAAATAAAAAATAAAGTCTGACCCATGAGGCCCATTGGACATGCCAGTGGCCCCACGACGTGTCCACGTGGGACACGCTAGTGGAGCCACGACGTGTCTCTTCTTGTTGTGCACGTCAACTTTTTTCAAACGTGTACTTTGAGATAGAAATGACTGCAGGACCCATCAAGAAGGGACATGCCGTGGGTCCACTGGTGTGTCTGGTGGGTCCCACGGGTCAGACTTAATTTTTTTAAAAAGTGTAATATTTAGGTATATAAGTTCAAAAGTATTATAATTGTGTAAATAAGTTTAAAAACAGTAATATTGAGGTCAAAGATCAAGTTACTTGATTTTTCGAGAGTTTTTCATTGAAATAAAGTATTAGTTATGCATAGAACAATAATTTTTGGGGGATAATTCTAAAGGAGAGTAGCTTAAAATCTTTGCAGTTTAACTAGATTCACTTAAATTTTATTTCTAAGATAACACCCTAATGATTGAGCATTCATACTTTATCATGAAAATTCTTTGTTCAAATCCCTTTTAAAAATGGGTGAATAAGATTTTGAGAGAAAATAAGACTGATAGACTACCCTCACTGAAATTGTTTTGGCCTACACTTCATACAAAGTTACAAACATCATTTCCTTTTTTCTGTTTTTTGTTTCTGATTTTGTCATTCTCTTCTTAAAAAATAGAGTAAAAGCCCAATTTACTTTGGGCCTTAGAATTACATAGGCTGCATTTCACACACTTTTTGGCAAACACAAAATCAAATGGATTTTTATAGGTACCCCTATAATAGAAAATTTGGGTGAAAATGGGAACTTTGCCCAAATACATTTCTTTCTACAAGTATATCAAGGCGAAGCCATAAAAGATGACAAGATAAGGCAATGAAGTTAAAGTGAGTAGCTTTTACATTCAAAACGAAAGTTAACATGGATATGTTTCATTCCATTCTATTAACTATCTAAATCATATCTGTCAAGCATTGTTTGAATTAGTATACTAAATTGAACTGGGTTAACTTAATCAGATTTTATGCTCAAGAATATCAACCTGAACCATTATTATATGCCCTAGTTTCTAATCATCAACGCATAACCTAGATTCTGTGATAAACAAGTTAGATTAATTAGTTGCAATTACTAGTGAAATCAATTCAATATAGTTAGTTTAATGAACAATATTAGTTGTTAGCAACCTAATCTGAGAGATCTACTTTAATTCACAAGGCTCATTATCACTACCCACAAAGATATTATCTTTACCTATTTTATTTACTTAATCCCCTTAATTAGATTTGGACCAGGTCAGTTGTATACCAACCCAGATTAAGAAATGTTTTATCATATTTGATTAGAATCTTGATCCTTTGTTTGGTTTCTTGGCGTATGAGAAGAAATTAAACTAAGCTTCACCCTTTAAAATAAGTTGCATGATTGAGCTTTTGAACTTGACAATCATATTTTCAATTCACTTGCCCAACAAGTGAGATCTTCCCACTATATAAAGTAAGTAACATAATTATTACTATCAAGAACCAAAGTGAACTCCATCACTGATCCTCTCAACATAGAACGCGTCTTTATGCAATGTAACATCTCAGACAATTTATTATTAGTTCATAGAATTTCCCCACTTTTCGGATTTGATTTGAGAGCTAAATCTATATACTATTTGTTGCTTCTTGCTGTTGGGGATGTCAGATCAAAGAGGTGGATTTTAAAAGCAAAGCAAAAGCATTAACTTTGATAAGAACAAGATGCTGGGAAGTGGACACAATGTGACACGGACTGTGGTCTGGTTGGCTATTTTTTATTTGCTAGATTCCTTTAACCAATACAAATGAGATTCTCCACGTGAATAATATGCAACATAATTAGCAGTGAACTTCAACATAATTGTTTATTTAGATTATTAATCACCATGTATAATGCTTTCCCACCTTTGTTGTCTTACATCACCTTGTTTACGTAAATTTAGTTTTGACACCCACTTTGCAATTGGAACCAAGATCGATCATGTGACATGAATTATGTTATAAAGATTTGAGTCGTATATTTTATTAAAACTCATTTGAATCATTAAAACATATTAAGCTTTAATAGTTTAGATGAGTTTTAATGAAATGTATAACTCAAATTTTTACAACATGACTTACATCACATGATCGAATCCAAATCTATGATAAATGCTTCTTGTATTTAGATTCAAATTTCTAATGACCCACGTGGTACTATAGATGGAGGGACCTCATGTCAAGTCAAGGTCAAAATCGTCAAACTAGCCCAAAGTAAAAGTAGCAGTGGCATGCCTTTTAATTATAAGCTCAAAAATGGGCTTTTCTGAAGCACTAATCCTATATAAGCAAATGTGAAAGCAGCACGAGTCCCACACAAAGTCAGTGTCCTAGATTGAGAGGTCACATTCTCTCCACCAACCTTTCTTTCATTTCATATTAAGAAATAGAGATGGCAAGGAGTTCCATGAATATGATCAACAGAAGAAGCTTCTCACAGAGGATTTCTGGCCGTCCAATTCCAAAAAGGGGTCAAGTGAAGGTGGCTATAGTTGTGGGCTTGGCTAACTCTTTTGCTTCTATTTTCTCTGGCACTAGAAAACGCTCTACTACCACTCATCTCTCTCATTAGACCCACACCAATGGAGCAACAGAGACAAAATCAATTTTGGTCAATTTCGTAGAAAATCTTGTGAATATATCCAATGCTGTTTTCTCTCTTGCGTGTAATTGTTTTCTTGTTGCTAGTGAATCAAATTCAATTGGTGGGTTCATGTGTTAATAATATTCTTCTTGTCTTAATTTGTGACCAACAAGTCCAACTTTCAACTTCACAGTTTACACTCATCTTTTCTCTGCAGAGTCACCAATTCAATTCACTTGCCCAAGAATAAGAGTTCCCACTGTATGCTGCAGATAATATAATTAATTATATAGCTAATTAAATTAATTAGTATACCATCACTATCCCCAACTAAAATTGAGTTCTATTGAAATGTCTATGTGAAATGTGACATGTTGGGAAATTGAATTGTTAATTGAACTTGCCCACGTTTTGGATTGTTTACTAAATGGAGCAAAGCAATGTGAATAGACTCAATATTTGGCGTTGCCTATTAGTGGCGTCAGATCAGATACAAAAAAAAAGCATTGCTTTGGATAAGAAAAAGATAGATCATATCATACATAGTGGGAAGTGGGGAAGGCTGCGAGATTAGTGCTAGTGGATGTTCTTTTCAATCGAGACAACTGAGATTCTGCACATGAATTATATGCAATAATTAAGGCATTAATCCTCAAAAACATTGGATTCTATCTTTCTCATAATTATTTAGACCCCACAATACTTTGAAAAAAATTGATAATTGCATCCATTATTTCTTATTCATAAACTTACCAATTTTACAAAAAAAAAAAATTGTTATTTTTAATTTTTTTTTTAATGAGAGCACATCAATTTAGATAAAATTACTTCTATTTCTGAAAATTTATAAATATAAGGATATTGTTTATTAACATTACTCTATTACATGCATTAAATCAAATTAATATCATGTTATTTACCCTTACCTCATTTAGCTTGCTTGATTTATGAATATAGAGTTTAATCAAACAAGTTTATCTATACTAATATATAACTAATTACATCACTAAGTTGCATAACGTTTATGTTCATAAATTTATGCAACTTTATAGGTAGCATTGTTAAGAGTTTAAAAGGATAAGATTTAGGTGAGACCACCTATAAGTTTATAATAAAAATATAAATATTAAACAACTACTTACTCTAATGGATTAGCACGATTACTATATTAAATCACCTAGTTTATGCAATAATTCTTCATTACCACTATAATATATTACATCAACTTGCTTATGTTACCACATTCCATCACCTTCTGTATACAAGCACTAACTCTAATGCTTTACCACTGTTACTATATTAGTATATTACATCAACTTGTTTACGTTATTATATTACATCATCTTGTTTACGTTATTGATGTCGGCAAATTCACTCTTGGCCCTGGCACTCCACTTTAAAAGTTGTACAATGATTATATATAGTAGAGGGCTATGCTACCACTCTTTCTTAGGATATGGTAGCGTTACATCCTCTTTTAATTAAGTGAGTTTGTGCGGGACTCATTTAATAATTTTAGTATTATTACGAAGATTTTAAAAAAATTAAGTTATCAAATATGTATTAGAATATACATATTGAAAATATGGATATGAATTAAGTACCATTCCCCTAAACTTGATCTTGGTTATACTAAGGGGAGGTTAATTATTAACTTTTCACTTTTGGTATTCCTTTTTAAACTTTAGATTCAATTCAACCACCCTTAAGATCTTTGCTAGTAAGTATAAACCACCGTTCTTTTTTTGGTAAGCATAAACCACCGTTCTTTGAGTGAAGACCTTCCATTTGCTTCTTGAGGAAGTAATCTTATTTTTCACTTTACTTTTACTTTTTTTCTTTTTCCTGGAATCTTTATACTTTTTCTCTTGGTTGGTTTCACATTTTGATTTCACACGTGGCGACAAAAGTGGGCCAAATCATTAATTCAAAAGCCAAGGTCAAAACCGTCAAAAAAGTAGTCCAGATCAGTGGCAGACCTTTTAATTCATTCTCAAACTAGGGGCATTTTCGTATCAACGTTTCTATATAAGGGAACCGTCAAACGAAGAGTAGTCACAGAAAAGCAAGCACCGTTCTTCGATTCATTCAAACAGTTACAGCGACAACTTCTTCTTCTTCCTCCTTTCACCAAAAAGCTTGTTATCTAATCTTATCGGCAGAGAGCAAAGAAAATGGCAGGCGGAAGGGGTGGCATGATCAACGGTAGAAGAAACTTCCCTCAGAGGCTTTCCAGCCGTCCGATCCCAAGGAGAGGTCAAGTCAAGGTGGGAATCGTTGTGGGCTTGGCCAATTCTTTTGCTTCTATTTTCACTCGTTCTAGGCGATGAGGGGCTTCCACTGCTCACCCTCTCATGAGATTTACAGAGAGGAGAGAGAAGCCAAGCCAATCGGCGGAGAGAAATTTTGTACAAATTGGGATTTTGTTTTTTGTTTTTGCTGGTTCTGTTTATATGTAAAAGTTTTGATTACTGTATGAACTGAATGCAATTGGTTGATGTTTTACTTCTCATCTGGATCTCTGATTCTCCGATTGCCATAACAAACATTTAATTCTTTGTTTTAGTTCCCAAATGTCCAATTTATAATTGAATGTGTAAAATTGATGAATTTTAAGCTTATTAAGTGGGTGAATTCAAGGCTATAATCTCCAAATGGGGACTAAATTAATAATCTCGATTATTTTAACGACATGTTATCTCGATAATTTGAAGTGTTTCATGTTCGATATGCATAAACATTTTCATAATTCGAAAAAAGAAATTAACCACCAACATAAGGTTATTATGCAGTTTATGTTTGGTTTTATAATTCTAAAAAAATTAATAATGATAGTAAATTTTTCATAATTCTTTTAGTGCCCAGGTGGCACAGCTCTGAATTATTTGGACAGAACTTCAATTACCACTGATTTTAATGAGTAACTGTAAATGAAGTAGTCAACCATACTTGTCTTATCCTTTGCGACAGGGTTTAGGGGACTCTTTGTTTTTTTAGGGTTGCAACCCATATTTTAATTTTTGCTAAAAGTTCCGTGGAAACACACTAAAAACAAACTGTGTCAGTGTCAACGACGTTGGTTGAGCTGATAAATATTAAATTATTTTATTTGTAAGATTTATGATAAAATTTTATTATGAGCAATTTTTTATTAGAGTTTGTTTGAGAGTTGAAATTAGAGAAAAATGAGATAAAAATAAAAGAGTAAATATGTCTATCCTCTTGTTTGAGAGTTTAAGATTAAAAAAAATAAAATTAAGAGGTAACCTCAAATCCCATATTCTTTTTTACCTTTACATTTGTGTTCCTCCAATTTGAAGAGTTTACAGAAATTTTTTTTTTTACTATTATACTTATATTTATTTCTTCAAAATTTTTTTTAAATATTATTTAGATAACATTATTAAATTTTATATTAAATATATTTACTTAATAAATAAAAGAAAAATTTGTAAAATTATAATTTTTAATTTTTAATTTTTTTACTCTCATTTTACTCATTTTAATCATTTAAACAAAAGAGAAGAAAATTCTTCCCTTTTTCTTCTCTTTCCTCTCCTCTCATTTCTTTTCCCTTCACTTCAAGCTTTCAAACAGAGACTCAGACAATTTGTAAATATCACTATAAACTCTCGCTGAGGCTTGTAACATACATGGCCTTAGAATAAGTAGCCTCCTTTTTTTTTAAAAAAAAAAAAAACAAACAAACAAATGGTGCCAGTACCAGAGTATACTTGAAACAACTAACAATTTTTGAGAATTACACAGGTCACACACCAAAACAACAAGCGAAAGTAAACAACATAATACTAATTGGTGTGCACATATAAAGAATTCAATTTCCCCTTTTCAAAAATTTAGGACTCTAGAAGCTTTTTCTCATAAATGTTAAGTGTGTCTTAGGAAAGGACTAAAATATCACTTGTTGTTAACATATAAACAAACAGTATGTTTTTTCTCATTAAGTCCTTCCCACTTCCCAATGGTTAAACATCTTTCTCTTTCCGTCTTTTCAATTTTTGAAAAATCATTCTTTGACTTTTCAACTCTTTCCACTTGTTTAATTCTATATATATTAATTACAATCATAAGTCATAACTGAATAGATAGAGGCGTGGAGGGTGCAAGAGGACCTTATTCTTCTTGTTGGTGATATGATCAATCAGTTGATGAGGGAGGAGGGGCTGGAGAAACGGTGTCGTATTCATGAGCAGACCTAGGAGCTTGCTCACCCAGTGCCACCTTGTTCATGGCTCTGATCCTCATCTTGTTGTGTGGATCCACTTGCGACGCCGACATGGCTTTTCTCACTTACTCTTGAATTTGATCTCTACAATTTTTTGTGCTTTTGCCTGTGGACTTGGAAAGATATTGGTGTACTCACAAGCTTGGAACATATTACAATTAGAGGGCTTGTGGTCGTTATGTACTATATTAATGCATTTGCAATAGAAGTATAGAACATCGAGCCAACCCAATCCATCTGAAACTGAATCCATCGGTTCCGTTGATGAGGTGGTTGGTGATGGGTTTGCATTTCCTCAATTTTTACACACTCGGTCCGATGAAAATGTCCTCCAAACCAACCGAATCCGATCGATGAATAGGCCTACATGAAACAACTAATAATTTCTGAGAATTACACAGGTCACACACCAAAACAACAAGCGAAAGTAAACAACATAATACTAATTGGTGTGCACATATAAAGAAATTCAATTTCCCCTTTTAAAAAATTTAGGACTCTAAAAGCTTTTTCTCATAAATGTTAAATATATATATGAAATGACTAAAATACTACTTGTTGTTAAAATGTAACAATTGACAATAACACATGATAGTTGCTGATTGGTTAAGTGATATCAACAAAATTTTTGATTACTTGTATAATTGGTAATTTAGCTTANCCCATACCCATTTTTCTGCCCCATACCCATACCCGAACGGGTAAAAAAACCGGGGCCCCATTGGGTCTGGGGCAAATTGCCATCCCTAGTGGAGGGTGCAAGAGGACCTTGTTCTTCTTGTTGGTGATATGATCAGTTAGTTGATGAGGGAGGAGGGGGTGGAGAAACGGTGCCGTATTCATGAGCAGGCCTAGGAGCTTGCTCACCCAGTGCCACCTTGTTCACGGCTCTGATCCTCATCTTGTTGTGTGGATCCACTTGCGATGCCGACATGGCTTTTCTCACTTACTCTTGAATTTGATCTCCACGGTTTTTTGTGCTTTTGCATGTGGACTTGGAAAGATATTGGTGTACTCACAAGCTTGGAACAGATTACAATTAGAGGGCTTGTGGTCGTTATGTACTATATTAATGCATTTGCAATAGAAGTATAGAACACCGAGCCAACTCAACCCATCTGAAACTGAATCCAACGGTTCCGTTGATGAGGTGGTCGGTGATGGGTTTACATTTCCTCAATTTTTACACACTCGATCCGATGAAAATGTCCTCCAAACCAACCGAATCCGATCGATGAACAGGCCTACATGAAACAACTAACAATTTTTGAGAATTACACAGGTCACACACCAAAACAACATAATACTAATTGGTGTGCACATATAAAGAAATTCAATTTCCCCTTTTAAAAAATTTAGGACTCTAAAAGCTTTTTCTCATAAATGTTAAATATATATATGAAATGACTAAAATACCACTTGTTGTTAAAATGTAACAATTGATAATAACACATGATAGTTGCTGATTGGTTAAGTGATATCAACAAAATTTTTGATTACTTGTATAATTGGTAATTTAGCTTATTACAAATATAGTACATAATTATATTAAAATGGGCCAAATCATTAATTCAAAAATGGGCCAAATTCTTTATACTTTTTCTCTTGGTTGGTTTCACATTTTGATTTCACACGTGGCGACAAAAGTGGGCCAAATCATTAATTCAAAAGCCAAGGTAAAACCGTCAAAAAAGTAGTCCAGATCAGTGGTAGACCTTTTAATTCATTCTCAAACTAGGGGCATTTTCGTATCAACGTTTCTATATAAAGGAACCGTCAAACGTTGAGCACTCGCAGAAAAGCAAGCGCCGTTCTTCGATTCATTCAAACAGTTACAGCGATAACTTCTTCTTCTTCCTCCTTTCACCAAAAAGCTTGTGATCTGATCTTATCGGCAGAGAGCAAAGAAAATGGCAGGCGGAAGGGGTAGCATGATCAACGGCAGAAGAAACTTTCCTCAGAGGCTTTCCAGCCGTCTGATCCCAAGGAGAGGTCAAGTGAAGGTGGGAATCGTTGTGGGCTTGGCCAACTCTTTTGCTTCTATTTTCACTCGTTCTAGGCGATGAGGGGCTTCCACTGCTCACCCTCTCATGAGATTTACAGAGAGGAGAGAGAAGCCAAGCCAATCGGCGGAGAGAAATTTTGTACAAATTGGGATTTTGTTTTATGTTTTTGCTGGTTCTGTTTATATGTAAAAGTTTTGATTGCTATATGAACTGAATGCAATTGGTTGATGTTTTACTTCTCATCTGGATCTCTGATTCTCCGATTGCCATAGCAAACATTTAATTCTTTGTTTTAGTTCCCAAATGTCCAATTTATAATTGAATGTCTAAAATTGATGAATTTTAAGCTTATTAAGTGGGTGAATTCAAGGCTATAATCTCCAAATGGGGACTAAATTAATAATCTCGATTATTTTAACGACATGTTGTCTCGATAATTTGGAGTGTTTCATGTTCGATATGCATAAACATTTTCATAATTCGAAAAAAGAAATTAACCACCAACATAAGGTTATTATGCAGTTTATGTTTGGCTTTATAATTCTAAAAAATTTAATAATGATAGTAAATTTTTCATAATTCTTTTAGTGCCCAGGTGGCACAGCTCTGAATTATTTGGACATAACTTCAATTACCACTGATTTTAATGAGTAACTGTAAATGAAGTAGTGAACCATACTTGTCTTATCCTTTGCGACAGGGTTTAGGGGACTCTTTGTTTTTATTGGGTTGCAACCCATATTTTAATTTTTGCTAAAAGTTCCGTAGAAACACACTAAAAATAAACTGTGTCAGTGTCAACGACGTTCGTTGAGCTGATAAATATTGAATTATTTTATTTGTAAGATTTATGATAAAATTTTATTATGAGTAATTTTTTATTAGAATTTGTTTGAGAGTTAAAATTAGAAAAAAATGAGATAAACATAAAAGAGTAAATTTTGTTACTATTAATGAAGCTATGCTAATTATAAAATAATGCCACACACAAAATTTTTACTATTTATAAATCAACCACAATCTATTTAATTTTGTTTTTTTTGGATTTAAGGTTTAAAATTTAGAATTTAAGATTATTTTTTAAGGTTTATAGTTTAAGATTTATAGTTCATTTGAGATAATTTTGTAATTATCTCAATTTTTTAGGGCAATTTTATAATTATTTCAACTTGAGGGAAAACCATAATTTAATAAAATTTACTTAACCAAGTTTTTACTTACACCTTGTCAACATTTCCTTGGCCAAGTATTGTAGCACTAATTGTTGCATTTTAATAACAAGTGGCACTGAAGTAATATCCACACACGCTCACACACACCCCTCCTTACATTTATTTATTTATTTCTCATCTCAATTATTAAGGGTAGTAGAATGGCAATGTCACAGTATGGTCATCCAAATTAAGTACAAGACTCTGCTATGCTGTGTTTGAAAGCAACAAGTTGTCATAAAAATAATAGAAATAATTAAGGTTAATTATAGATTTAATAGCTGTCCCTTATATTTTAATCCCATTATTTAATATCCGAATCTATTCCTTCATCAACATAATCCGACATGATTAAGCCAATTTCTGTGAAGATTTCATCAAGTACATTGTATATCAATGGCTGCCCACAGTTAACTAGATCCATTGCATCCTAGTTTCTCTTTAAATATGCAATTTTTCTATTATTTTATTTTATCCCACTCAGCACTTAGCAGCCCACGTTTTCTCTTTAATCCAACTTTTTTTATCCATTAAAAATGAAAAGAAAACTTTTAATTGAAATCTCTTTCTTGATAAGTGTCCACTTCTAATTTATTAATTAGGTTAAAGAGGGATTTGGATATATATGACGTAGTTTTCAGTGAGCTGAAGTGGTTGTACACCTGTGGTTTTAATAATGGGCCCACGTTGGATCTAATCTGTTAGGTTCAGACAACTTGGGCCGGCTTTGTGTTAGGTACGACCTTGAAAATAAAGCAGAGCAGAGCTAAACGACATACGACACCGAAGGGGACTTCGAAATCATAACCGCTTTACGAATCGTCCACGTGATTTTAATGCAACAAAGATAAAGTCCACTACTAACCAAGTTTCCGGACAGCAAAAGATGCTGTCGTTTATCTGTATAAAATGACAAAAAGAAAAAACCCTTACTTATAATAGAGGATCAATTTTTGTTTTTTGTTTTTTTTAGCGACAAATGATAAGTAAATTTATATTTGTGCTTTTTAAAAAATTTAAAATTTAATAAAATAATCTTTTAAAAGAATATTAATTACAAAATAATCCTTAAAAAAAATTAATATACATAACAAAATAATTTTTAAAAAATTCAAAATTTAATAAATGTTAGACTATTTTATTATGCATATTAGTTCTTTTAAGGATTATTTTATAATTAATATTCTTTTAAAGACTATTTTATTACATTTTAAATTTTTTAAAGACATAAATATAAATTTATTTTAAATAACTTCCGAATGATGCCTTTAAATAATTAAAGGAAAAATTAATTGAATGCGTCACTCAAGTTATCTGACTAAAATTAATTGAGTATGATACATTCTTATCTCTGAGTTTGTATTCTACGATGTTGATAAAATTTTATTTTATTTTCTCTTTTTTTTTTGGNATTTTCTCTATTTTTTTTGGTAGAAATTATTTTATTTTATAAGATTGAAAATGTTTCAATTCTATCGCATATGCTATGCATTTATTTAATTTTATTTTCAATATATTTTCTTACTAAAATAAAAATATTGTTTTGTTATCACTATTATATATTAGCCACTTAAATCTCATCCAAGTTACGACATAGCACTACTATGTTGACTGTTGACATTCCTATCATTTATTAACTATACAAATCCATGCTTACTGATAATCAACATTGAATTAACTTAAAATCAAACAGCACCTAATACGTATTCTCTGATGTCATTAGCATTAATTTACGTATTTGCTGATGTCATTGAAACTTACTAAATTAGCTTAATGACAATCTTCTTTTGAAAAGTTATTTTAATTGAAACTATAAAATTATATAATTGAATTTATAAATGAAAAAAAACTTACAAAATTTAGAGCCATATATAAATCTCAAATTTTAATTTATAATTAACAATACTTTTATTTTATTTCTCGTGTACAATGCTTTTCAAGTTTAGTAATAGTATGACAAGTGTATTGTTTAGTGTTTGTTGGAACAAACGTTAAGGTGAAGATAATAAGCACGCAATGCGTATATAAAAACAAAGAATAAGTTTGACTTCTGGTTTCATGGGTCAATATCAAACGAAAAATAAAACAAACCCACGTGACAAAGACAGGAGACAGCTGGCAATAAACCACGAGCACAAAAATGGAAGAAAGTGGTAATTTATTGGAAAGAAGGAGGGCATTTGTGTAAGTTTGGGCAGCTCCTAAGTTGTATATAAATGCAACAAATTAAGCCGGTGTCTCTAACTCAAACTCAAGTGGCTCACAAAAATTTCTAGTGTTTTCTTCTGTGGTGGTGATCGAGTTGTTGTCTCCGTCGCAACAGAGGAAGGAGGAGTAAAGCAACGATGAGAGGTGTGGCGAGAAGGGATGGGATCCACGGTGGCAGTTCTGGGCGTCTGATCCCAAAGAGGGGCCAAGTGAAGTTGGGGATTATGGTGGGTCTCGTTCACACCGTCTCTTGTGTTTTCTCCGTCACTACCCGTTGTGTTCATCACTTCTCTTAGATTTTGATTTGGTGAGATAGAGATTAGAGAGTGAGAGGGAGGGGTATTTCCGTCCTTAAAATTTTTACCATGTTTGTGTAACATAAACAGGTTGTACAAAGCTGCTAATTTCGATGATTAATTTCATTGAGACGTTATTATGGCCATTTGTTAAATTCTTATTACAAGTTGTTTATTTTCATTGGTTCCATGTAATTTTAATCTTTGGGGTGGCAAAAGAAAAACAAGAGAATTTCAACGACGTCGTTCTCTTTTGTTGTCCGATCAGGTAAAATATAAAGGGTAATTTAGAGATTGAGATAATAATTGAGGNCAGGTTGTACAAAGCTGCTAATTTCGATGATTAATTTCATTGAGACGTTATTATGGCCATTTGTTAAATTCTTATTACAAGTTGTTTATTTTCATTGGTTCCATGTAATTTTAATCTTTGGGGTGGCAAAAGAAAAACAAGAGAATTTCAACGACGTCGTTCTCTTTTGTAGTCCGATCAGGTAAATATAAAGGGTAATTTAGAGATTGAGATAATAATTGAGGGTAGTTAGATACTTATATATTTGCTTACAAGCGGATGTCGAGGTATCTATCTATATATTACCAACAAAAAAGTAAAAGAAAGATATAGTAAATAATTGAGGGTATCATAGTATAAGGTGCCATGTTCTCAAATATAGTATACCTCCATTGGCACAACATTGCAAAATTATATGATTAAATAAAATAAAATCTTAAACGTACGAAATATAGAACAAACAAATCATCTAGGAGAATTTAAACAAATAAATGTCTTTCTTTTATCATTAATTTAAACAACAAGTAAATGAAAAATAGAGAATTAGATAAGCATAAGTTATAGGCATAACTAAGTTAATCCAATCAGTCAACAACGTCCCCAGCTAGAGCCTCGAGGGTGAATGACGTTTTTGCCAGAAGATGGACAACCGGCAAAAGCTGCAACGTAAATAAAACATGCTTTTAATTAATTATTAAATTATCAATTAATAAAGGATCAGAAACAAACGTAACGTATCATCAGCCTCCAAAACTCAAATCTGGATTCAGTCATGTTACTCAGATCTAAACTGTCTATTCTATTAAAGTTATTTCAACTATTAAAATATATTAACATTTAATGGTTGAGATAAATTTTAATAAAATAGACGATTCAAATTTATACAACATGACTCAAGTGACATCACCGGATTCAAACCCTCCAAAGCCCTAATCTTCTTTCTCTATGAAGTTCTTGCTGTGTTTAAAACCCAAAAAAAGAAAATAAAAACTCATACCATGTTTCCAATTAATAGAGATTTTGAATAACTATATCTTTAATCAATTAGTCTCTTGGATTCGTTCCTTTTCACTCATGGGTCATGACTAACACTATTCTTCATGTAACCTGATGCTGAAATTAAGATATTTAAACTGGTGTTACCAAATATAAAATAAAAGCAAACGAAGCAGCATTCCCAGAACTACAATTAACTCAAGCTGGCCATACTATCAATAACGGAGCAAAGTTAACATTTTCTGTCTATATTTCTGAAAAATTATCCTACTATGAGTTCATTAATTATTAATTTATTGCACTTTGACACCTTGCGTAAAGATAATATCAGATATCAATATAGGCAGTGGTTGAATTGGCATGATAGGATTATAAAACAATAGATGTTTATAAATTTATAACTCATTTTTTTTATATGAATTTAGAACTCATATTTTTACTTTTAATAATGGAGTTTGCAACATTAAAATATAAAAATAAATTTTGTTTTTAATATATGCATTAAACGGAAAACAAAATATGAAGAAACCGTGTTAAGATAATGCAGAGACTATTTCAAGTTCAACTTCAACAATTGAAAAACATAAAAGAAAGATAAGGGCTATAAGATAAGAAGATAAATGTAGATACCCATATTCAAAGACCCATTTAATTAAATGCCCAAACTAAAAGCCAACATTTATACATTACCATTATACCCTTTAGTACCCCTATAAATAACCTTTCATTACAGGTATAAGGACTTTTGACTATTTTTTCATTAGATTCCACTTTATAGCTTGGACCGATTTTGTTAACTGTGCAACTCAAGTTTCTAGCTCATACTCGACCTCAAGCTCAACACAAGCATCCTCAATAACTTACTAGGACTTAGAGCTTTTGGATATGGACTTGGCACAAACAACAAAAAGATGCAGAGTTTTGTAGATATTTACTAACTTCTATATAAGCAAGAATGTATTGATGATTTATCACCATAATTTAATTATTTTATTGAATTGAAAACCTGAGCATCAATAGCAAAAGATATTTTTTTTATAAATGTAATACGATCTGAGTATTTGTATAAAATTATGGATTGGGGTACAGAGATTAGAGACTTTCAATTTATGAATGTTGGCTAAACAAGGAGATTGCTTATTTATCCAAATTTCCTTGTTGCCCAAATTCTCAAAGCCAGATACTATCCAAACAATAAGGTGCTAGCAGCATCGCTGGGCAGTAGACCTTCTTATACATGGCGGAGTGTTGGGAGTGGCATGGCTTTGCTCAAGAAGGGCTGCATACGTCGGATTGGTGATGGTAGAAATACCCAAATATGGGTAGATCCTTGTGTGCCGAATGGGGAGTCTTTTGTCCCTTCTCCTCTCCCTCAACTCCCAGCAGGTGATGCAACGGTTTGTTCCCTCTTCAAACACGGTTGGAGGGAATGTGATAGAGAGCTTGTGCTTGAAATGTTCACCCCTCATGATGCAGAAGAGATTTGTAGCATTCCCTTGAGCCAAAGGTTAGTTGGTGATAGCTGGTATTGGTTTTATACAAAAGATGGATCCTTCTCTATGAAACCTCCATACAAGCTCAAGTTTGCTGAGTCCAATAACATTCCAGCCACTGTTTTGTTGTAAGGATATATGGAACACACAGGTACCCAGCAAATACAAGGTTGGAGGTGTGCTAGACGTATTATTTCCACTGTTGAGGCCCTTAATACTCGAGGGTTGGTTATCTAAGACAATTGTTTTGTCTGTGGCCATAGTTCTGAATTTTTGGAGCATGTGTTATTTAACTGTCCACATGTGAAGGAGGTTTGGAACTTGGCGAATGTTCCAGGTGTGGCTAACGATAGTGATACTCCTAGTTTTGTTGATTGGGTGGAAATGGGATCCAAGGTGTGATCAACGGATCAATTGTTTTTGGCCATTTTTATTTGCTACAATTTATGGGTTAGGAGGAATAAAAATCAGGGTGGGAAAGAATGTTCGCCCCATGCAGTTTGAATGAGAAGAGGCTGTGAAGCTAAGGGATTTATGGGTTGAGTTGTTTGCTGAGCACAAAATGGTTCCAGTTATTGGTACTGTAACATAGAGCAAGCCACAAGAGGGTTTCTTCGAGTTAGATGTGGATGGCGCTTTACTTCAAGGTGGAGGTGGTGTTGTTGGGGGAGTTATTAGGGATTCAAAAGGTGTTTTTTTAGCAAGGCGGGCAAGACCTATTGAAGGGATTCATGATATGGACGTTATGGAAGCCATTGTTGGAAGAGATGGTTTGCAAATGGCCCTAGATTTGAGTTTTCTTGATTTGGTGGTTGAGGGTAATGCTTGATCAGTTCTCCAAGCAATCTTGGCAAATAAAGTTATGCAGTCAATAATTAGAATCGTGATGTATGATATTTTAGAGATAACTCACACCATAAGGGTAATTTCTTTCTATTGGACTCCTAGGGTAACTAATGAAGTAACTCATAAGCTTGCTCAGTTAAAAAAATCTAGTCCTACTGACCTCATTTGGCTGGAAGATCCTCCAATAATTGTTTTAGATGTACTTGCTTTTTATGCTTAATGAAAGTTTATATTCACATAAAAAAAAAAAGTTATGTTAGTGAAGATAGAAAAATGCCAAAACTTGATTTTTGCAACAGAAATTTGGAATCATATAAATAACATAGATAATTATGTTAAAAGGAAAAATAGGGCAGAGTCAATTACCAAGAATGTCTCCCCTGCAGATAGTCAAGTTGTCATGAAAACAGTTGACCAAACAGTGCATGCAACCTCAGGTAGACTAGCAGCAGCTTTCAAAGAAAGTCTAGGTGGGTTAGGGAGAAGTTGTGCAGCTGGAACATCCACCTTCTCAGCATACCCTCCTCAGTGGAGAAGAGAAAGCACCTAAAGACATAACTCAATTTTAGTCATCCCCAATCAAGAAGCTCAGAGAAATAGTATACTAATAACATTATTTATGTTAACAAATTAGCATTAGCTTAACAAATATGGACACTGAGAAACTACTTCTGCACAAACCAGGATTTCATTGAATGTAGATCCTCATTACCCTGAACAAATTAAACCAATCTCTTTAGAGATGAGATAATGCCTACTTTTTTTCTAATCCCACAAGGCGAATTCGTGATTATCGTCCACTTGCATTTTAAATTATCTATAATATGAGAAGAAACTCAAAATATTCAAGATCAAACTAACAAAATTTTCAACATTTAATAGCAAAAGTGACCAAACTGATCACTACAAGTATCACCAAATTAATCAAAAACCCAGAAAATTCAAAGTCCAAAACTACCTGGTCACCAATTTTCAAGCGGGTAACATTTCTTCCGATGGCTTCAATGGTGGCGGAGCATTCCATACCCAGATAGGGGGTGTCACCTGATGGGAGCTCATATAGGCCCTTTCTCTGAAAAGTATCAGCTCGGTTCAATACTGTGGCAGCGACCCTGATAAGGATTACCTGGAATCTTGAACATCCTGTACCTGAACAACTTCTGGGTCACCTGGAGTGGTTACCACGACGGCCTTCATTGCTTACACTTGATCACAGTGGAGAGTATAAATTTGGGAATGTGCAATACTGAACTCCTTACTGCTTTCACTCAGCTTTTTTATGCTTATATAGTTCGATTTCTTACTATAGAACTGGTAATTAATGAAAGTTTCCCTTCGTTGCTGATGGTAACGAACTAAAAAGCTCAGCAGGCGACATCATCTCATCCTATTTGTCCAGAAGCAACGATTTCTTGGACCCAAAAGTATTTGTATTATTATCCATTTTATTTTGAGCGGTGATACTCTCATATTATTTTTTGAGTAAGTTACTTTAATTTTCTTTGAATTTAGTTGATATTATACCTAACTCTCTCTATTTTAAAAATATATAACTATTTCTCTTGTATTTTGAAAACATGTTACACATAAATTCAAAACCTAAGAAGATCATTAACTCATCAATTAGTCAACGATCAAACAAAAAAATAAAGGATAAAATCCCTAAATACATTTAATAGAACCTAAAAAATTCTAGTCCAAATTTAGGGTTAGAGGTCTTGTAATCCGATCTTTACTATTCAAATTGAAAAACTACATCTTGAGAACCACTCACAAAATTGTAACTAGATCCAATGTTGAATAATTTGAAAAATAGAAACAAAAACAACAAAGTTTTAGGCATTGGTCACAAGTCCAAATTTAAGACTAGAGGTCTCATAATGCAATTTTCATAATTCAAATTGAAGAGCTGCATCTTAGGAACTTGCTCACCAAATTTCATCCTGATCAACAATGAACGACTCCGAATCACCGCTTTGATAAATAAAAACAAAAGCAACGACATGGCTAGAGGTCTTGGAATCCAATCTTCACCTTTCATACTAAAGAGCTGCTCAGCTGAACAAATCCAAATCTCCAATTTGACAAAAACAGCTACAATCCTATTGTTTTTAAGATAAGGGTAGTGTTATCATTTTTGTACTTTTTAAAAAAGGTACCTAAAAAGAATATTTTTAATTGTGTTAAGTGTAATGTCAGCTAAATGCAAAGAATATTATAGTAATTTACTCCTTTTTTTTTTTTATTAACTTAACACATGTTTTTAGTTATCCTCTCTTGCTTTCATGCTTTGTATTAATTTATCATCTTCTCCTTACTACTTTTATCCTCATTCAATAAAAAAAAAAAATTAGGTTGTTTTCACCTAAGAAGAATACCAACCAAGTTGAAAAAATTTGGTCAAATGTTATCTATGAAAACTCACCTTCCTTTAACTTTGCCTTTCACCTGAAACTCTGGGAGAGAAAGGACATGAACCGCGTGCCCTCAGCACTCAAGTTTCCTCTCTCTAGAAAGGGCACAACTCAAGGGGGCACTTCATCTTTGGCAATTCATAGGCAATGGAGGTACAAACCATTTTGCAATCGTGGAAGCTCTATCTTTTGAAGAATTTAACTAAATATTTTGAAATGCAGTCAATAAAAACACAGGGCAAATACAAGACCATATATATTTTCTACATTCTATTAATAAAAAGCACAAGGCTCAATATGAGTTTTTCCACAATCCAAACAAACACGACCCTAAGTTGAAGGCATAACTAAGTTAAGGAGGTTTCTTAAATACTTTTAGTATTTATGTAGTATGTCATACTACATAGGAATAACCAATAAATGAATGACATGTGTACAAATTAACTGTTTTTAAGTTTGTTTAAAAAATTAAATAAATTATATTTTATATATAATAAAATATAAAAATTATGTATGCTTGTCACGTCAGTGTAGTATGGCATACTTACGTAGTATCATAGAATCCCCGCCAATGATTAATGATTAATTAATAAAATGATTAGTGCATGTTTTATTTATGTTGCAGCTTTTGCCGGTTGTCCATCTTGTAGACGTGACCTCATTCATCCTCGAGACGGCTACTATGAAGGCTCTAGGGACGTTGTTAACTGATCGGATTAAGTTAGTTATGCCTATAACTTATGGTTGTGTAGAAGAAGGATTAACTTAGTTATGCCTTCAACTTAGGGTCGTGTTTGTTCGGATTGTGGAAAAACTCATATTGAGCCTTGTGCTTTTTATTAACAGAATGTAGAAAATATATATAGTCTTGTATTTGCCTGTGTTTTTATTGACTGCATTTCAAAATAATTAGTTAAATTCTTCAAAAGAGAGAGCTTCCAAAATTGCAAAATGGTTTGTACCTCCCTTGCCTATGAATTGCCAAAGATGAAGTGCCCCCTTGAGTTGTGCCTTTTGAAATATGTGAGTGGGCCTCATCCAAGCTTTCATGTTGTAGAGAGTGTTGTGTAAGATATAAAGTATGTCACTTGTGTTCAAAATGTCTAAGGCATTTTAGACTTGTGTCACTCTACTTTATATACTCTTTCTTTTGTACATTTTTAACCAATGTGAGACTTTTTTCCACTCTTTTATTTTTCCAATAGTGCCCTTTCTAGAGAGAGGAAACTTGAGTGTTGAGGGCACGTGGTTCATGTCCTTTCTCTCCCAGAGTTTCAGGTGAAAGGCAAAGTTAAAGGAAGGTGAGTTTTCATGGATAACCTTCCGTAAAATGAACGTTTTCTTGGATTCTTATCCCAGAAAAGACAAGTAATACATCTTCCCAGCATCTTTTCATTTTCATGTTGTAATGCCTGGTTTGCACCCTCCCTGATATATAAAACTCATAGCTCAATTAGAAACAAGTTAACACAAATACTCCAAAAAAAAAATATCCAATTACCTGACAGCAAATTCAACAATCCCGACAATCCTAACATTACAAATAATTTTGAATTGATATGGCAAACAAGAAATGAGGAAAGTGAAAGAAGGTAAGCACAGTATTTTGATAACGGAACTTCTTTCCGTCTCCAATCATCGGATAAGCTGCATGTACAAAGTTGAACCATACGATTAGGATAGAATAATGTAAGTGCTATGTCTTATCTATGTTTAGGCTAGAATACAAAATCAAAGGAACAGGCATAAAAATGATGCACTAACTTTTTAGTTGACTGCCACTTGCTTCTGCATTTAGTGGAGGAAAAGGAATAAAATAATCTTTCGTCTCGAATATAGCTTTGTACCTCTCATTCACATCTCCAAATTTAACAACGCCATAACCCTTTGACTTCCCAGTATAATCAACTACAACTTTTGCACCCACAACTGAGGAATAGCAGGCCCTAAATCTCTCTCGTAGCATGTTATCATTAATATCTACATCCAAATTTCTCACCAGCATTATGTGGATATGATCATCACCCATCTCAGCTGCCCATTTAAGAGTGAAGCTCTGTGTAGAACGAGGCATTGTAGCACCTTGTAAGTGAAGTAGTACATCTGCAGCTTTTGTCTCTCCTTTAAACTCAACAACCGCATAAGAAAGTGAAGTATCTCTAAACATTGAGACTTTGGTCACCTGCAAGCAATAGAACTAATGGATATTCTTTAAATAGAAAATTAAAAAGGAGGAAGATAAGGAAAAAAGAAGCAGCTTTTACCCTCGCAAACTGCTTAAAGCACCCGCGCAAATAACTCTCGTCCATCAAAGGTCCTAAATTAGCTATGCAAAGGCTATGAAATACGTTCTGTGGTGGCGGGGACGGGAGTGGGAACAGCGGGACCAAATCCACATCCATCTTTGGGAGGGAGAGGGAGCGGAAAGAGAAAGTTAGAGATAGATGAAAAAGTTAAAATTTAGAGAAATAAGAAACAAATCAATCAAAATTATAATCATTCCATTTCCTTAAATTCCTTTGATCAGTTCTATAATAGAAAATTAGTCAGCAAAGAGGGAAACATAACATAAATCATTCACAACAAGCAAGAATTTTCTGTACTAAAAAACCAGTACAAATTAAGTCAAGAACAAGCAACACTTCATGCAATGGTTCTAGAACAACACTACAATTACAACAATAACAGCAGTTGCAATTTCAAAAAAACACACAATAAATAAATTCCTAAAAAATGAACAGTGACTTTAGCATGCAATGGAGTTCGGAGTTACCTCATCAGAATGAGACATTGGATCAGCAAGATGGTAGTTTGCACTCGATGAAGCGCAATCCGCAGCTCCGCTCGCAATCTCAAAGGCTCGATGAAGCTCGATTGGAAGGGGAGAAAGTGAAGAAACAAGGTTTGGGAGGATTTGCAATCTGGAAGTTGTGATTTTGGGATTGGGAGGGAGTAGACGAAGATGAGAGCAAGTGAGACCGTGAGGGAGATAGAGAGGCGATAGCGACAGCGAGGGAAACGGCTTTGCGAGGGAGGAGATGAATTGAAATATTCTTAAAACGGTTCGTTTTGGTTTAAAATAAGGGTATCAATGTAATCTACCTCTCAATAGCCATATTATAATATTTTACAGCCTAATTCGCGGATTTGATTGTAATAATCTGATTCAGACCTGAAAGAAATTAATCAATTAATACATAAATAAATAGCAGATGTATAAGAAAGTAGGAAACGACTTATATACCACAAGTTGTGCAAATGCAACAACTAAGAGTACTGTACATGAACCAGTGAGATGATGACATGTGTCTACAGCTGTAGGTTGAAAAACTGCTGAAGGAGGTTTTGTTAATTTGTACTTTTAATCAGAAAGAATTGAAAATTTAATTTATTGCCCAAACGTTTCTCTTTTCTTTAAATAATAATATGTAGAAGAAAACTTGAATATATATATATATTAACTAGAAACATGTTTCATTACCACTTGAAGAAAACCCAGTAAAAGGGTGTGCATCAAGTGGATATATATAATAATAAAGAAACTATGGTTTTATATTACATGTTTACAAGAAAAGAGGACAGTTTTGAAATGTGAATGCCCTATCAAAGGGTAAAATGGTGGCTGTCTTTTTACAATATTGAGTTTAGCTCCACCCATAAGAGAGAAAGGTTATCATAAAGACACAGCACCAAGTAGGCATGCTTTTCTTGCATGATCTCACTGAAAAGGAATTTGAGAAAAATAAAATAAAATAAATGGGGAATAATACTGCAAGCAAAAAATTCTTCTTCAAATCCCCTTTCGTGTTTTAAACATTTCTCTATTTTGTCCATTTTCTGCCCATTAAAGAAGCTCTTGAATTGCTTTAATTCAAGCCATGAATAATTATATTCATATCTTAATTATTTCATCTTGCTATGAAATTGACATTATTCATCACTTTTGTAGATTATATTAGTTTGCATTGAGTTGTCTTCTCTTAGCTTCATTTGCTTGATTCCTCTCCAATCCACAGTACAATTTCCCCATCATAGCATTGCTTTGTTCATATTGTAACTCACAATTGTAAATTAAACACTTTAAAGGATTATGCATACTATATATTTAGTTTTGTTCTTCTGCATAAGGTAGAGGGATATACAAATATTCTATTTATACAAGGATATGAAGTGTTGCTCATACACAGACATACGTGTTCTATGGTCAGAGGTGGATCCACGTACATGAGTGTGGGGGCAATTGCCCCCACAAAGTCAAATTTTTTTAACCAATATATGTGGTAATTTTTTTTTCCCCATGAAAGTTTGGAAGCTGCCCCCACATGGCCTAAATCCTTACCACGGCACCACCCCTTTAGCCTAGTTGTAGCCACTAGGTTTTTTTAGATAAAATTCAGAAGTCACTTAAGACTTGATGAAATGAGCGATAGTGAAAACAAGAGAACATAAAAAGTCATCAAAGGAGAGAGAGAGAATTAAGATATTTTTAAAGCTTTCCCTTTCCTCTTCTACCACAGGTCTACAATACTCAACAGTCAGCACCATACCATATTTTCAAAATATGAAAACATGTAGAGAGCAATTGTAATTTGTAAAAACTGAAGTATCTTTTGTTTTTTGGCCATGAGATTATATATTTTGTGTGAGAGACATTAGGTGTAATTAGAGATATGATGAGAGCGAAAAATACTTTTATAATCTCCCATTTTTTTGCTTAGTGAATTGTTTATCATTTCTCATCCATAGATGTAGGTTTCACAATGAAACCAAACTACATTATATCTTTGTATATTTTCATATCATTGTTTTATCGCTTATGCATATTTACAATATATTTTTTTTTTGTAAAAATATTTATAGTCTATTTATTGCTCCCACTAGTTAAAAGTTATGAATCCGTCACTATCTATGGTCAATATTGGTCAAGTCAAGTTCGGTCTCTGCTTCTTTTACATCAAAATGATTGAGCATTTTTACCGGAAGAAAATTTTGGTGTAGTTTTGCCCAATGTTCTGAAAATGAAACTGATCAATGAACTAATAGAGAGAGGGATTTACATAGGGGTGTAAATAAATTGAGCTATTGGCAAATTATTCGAGCTTGACTCGTTTAAGGCTTGGCTTGGCTAATGAGCCGAGCCTAAAAATCCTAATATATGCATTAAAAAATGTGATTTAGTTAATTTTCATTTCCTTGTGAACATTGTGTTTTTGCTAGGCCCCTTTTTTTTATAGTTTTTCTGTACCTATGTCATTATATTATTCCATATGAGTGGTAGCAAATAACCGATGAAGTTGTTGGGATTTTTTTGGTATCAACTTAGATATCTAATTATGCTGTTCATTTACCATATTGCATAGTGAAGTTGAGTCTGTTTACCTTATTGCTACTTTGTTTATCCAGAATTTCGGTTTTGATTTTCTTAAAACAAATGTGGGGCATCGGTTTGTAATTACTAGAACTCCATTGGGGAATTCATAATATCATATTACATTTGTACACATTTTCTAGTTACGTGCATTACCACTTCAGCCCATAACCGGTCAAAAGTAGCACCTCAGCCAGCCAATTGTCTAACACCACATGTCATTGTTAGTGGTTACATTTGCACAACTTGTGACATGGAAGTGTATCCAAGAAAGTAAGTTGTCAATCAAATCCAAAAAGAAATAGAGACACAGATTGATTGACATATTGTGTTTAGTGTAACCAAGAGTTTCAGATTCGATTCCTTAAGCATGCAGTTGCGTCTGTTGAGAGAGTTTTGTTGTCTTTGTGATCTTTCCTAGCTTAAAACTGGATTAGTCGAACAAAACCTGGACAACGATTAAAAAAACCAAAAAAAAAGATTGATTGACATATAAAACCCGAAGGGGAAAAAAATAAAAAACAATTTACCTTCTTACATCTTAGACATGCAGGTCTATTTGAGTTTTCTTTTTCTTTTTTTTTCTTTTTTTGCTAATGAGGTAGGTTTGGGATTTTGCGTTGGGCTTAGATCCTCTCCTTTCTTTCGGATCCAGCCTAATCACTTGATAGGTGCTCTGAAATTGATTCATTGGTTTGGTTTTATGCATATGTGCTTCCCAGCCCAATCAGTTTATTTATTTATTTATTTTTATGTAAAACAGAAAGAGGAAAGAACAAGAGAGAGAGAGAGAGAGGGAGGTAAATGACAATAGGCACATCTCTCTTTCAAAAGGAATCACAGCATGTCAAGGATATAGGAATAATCAAGGAGATTACATGGGATCATTAAAGTATGAGGCTATTTAAAGCAATTTAATAAATTTAAAAATTAATTAAAAATAATGTGCAATACAACAAAATAAAAAAAATACAATAATAAAATCAAATTCAGTATTATTGTTACTTTTCTTAATTAGATCTACTAATTTTTTTTAGTGGGTCAATCAAATCATTAAATCATTTAATTTAAATCTCCCACGTTCTAATTAAAATCCAAATGAGGAAACAATTATCTTTATAATTAATGTAACTAATTATATATGCTAATTTTTTTTAAATTAATTGAAAACATTAAACGTAGGGCACAATTAAAGAAAAAAAATATAATGAAATAAAATGCATTGTAATTACGACCTTCTTTAATTATAAATCAACATAAATGATCAAGATTGATTATTTACAATCCTGAAATTAAACTAATATATTCAACTATAAACTTAATATTAATTAGATGGGATCAAAATTGAGAATACCCTTTTAATCTTTTAATTCCTAAGTTTATGCTATAATTTGAGTGTAATGTATACTGGCCAAGGCATTTATAAAATTCAATAATAATTAAAAAAATTCAAATTTCATATGTAATAGATTGTAGTAATTACAATCATGCTGAAATCTTGGAAATTAAGTAAAGATAACACCACACTATAATTTTTTTGTGTATTATTTCGATATTAATTTAAAATGTTAATATGATTCCTATATTCATACTATCACAAAGGCAGATTCTCACATTCAAAACAAATATGGAAGAATATTCAAGAATTTGGGTTACACCCTCTGGTATTAGCCTCCCCATATTCATTGTAAGTTACTAACGGCTTCAAAAATCACCTGGAATATTGGGACATGAAATATCAAGGTACAACTAAAATGATGGAAGTCACAAGGGAATTGAATAGCATAATTAATAACAGGAACAAATCACAAGAAGAAAAAGATCATTGGAGATACAGATGCTCATGACTTCAGCTTGCGAAAAAATAGCATCTATTAATATCATTGTCAATGACTTTGAGCTTCTGGTTTTACCCTTTAATTCGCATTCACCACCGCACTTGTACAACAAATTAGTGAGGTGAATTAAAATTTTATAACTATTTCATTACACTGAATTTTACAACAGAAGCCCAGGGCTAATGAAAGAATGCAGCAGCTGATCACTCAGCCAAAATAAAGTGGCACTAAAGGTAAGAAACCAGAACATGATGGAGTTTCAACCTATCCTTGTGTTGTCTCTGCCAAAAACAAGTGTGGTTGCCCAGTTCACTGCCACATAGACCCTGTTCCTCCAGCTTATTACACGTGTAAGATAAGCAGAACGCCATATTAGCCAGCTAGTAAAACCAGCTAGAGATAAACCTTTTGCATCCTACAAAGTTCATACATTTTGGAAAATCAGCATGTTTTTGAGTTTGATCAGTTTTGTTAACAAATAACAATGTTATAGCAAAAGAGAGGGCTTATTGAGGGGTTACAAATTAGAGGTGGAAACTTTGAATTACCTTTGATTGGCGTAGATCAACCAGTGCCTTATAACGGCCTACTGTAGCCATGCTTCCAAGATGCTTATAGACAAAAGGCTCACCAAGTGTGATGTCTTTTGCAGACAAAGCCTTGCCTCCATTTTCTTTCCCAATTTTGTTGAAAACCCCCACAAGGAACTTTCCCTCCCTCTCAGCAACCTGCAAAGTGATCAATATACAAAGATAAGCACTCTACTAATGAATGCAGGTAACATGGATAGCTTGCCATACTAGTAGTCAAATAATATTACAATGAACACAATGTCATTAACTCTTCTCATTGTAGGCAATGGTTAAAGCTCATGGGAGAATACTCTCTCTGTTTTAACAAGTCCATGAAAATAGCATTAAAAAATTGAAATAGATAGTGCATAGAAATATATACACTTTTTTAATGCCTAAACTACCTAAAGGACAATGAGGAAGGGCTTGATATTATTCTATCATTAAATATGTTACCACCATGATAAGGAGTAAGCATGTATAGAAGCCAACTAACAATGGTGAGCACATGCATTTATCCTATCTAGTAGCATTTTTCTTATTGAACTCAAGGACATTATTGATTAAAACAAATTTAACCTCTTCCATTTTTTTTTTTTTTATCTGGTTTTCTGCACTTGTTTGCAAGTTATCATTGAAAAAGCTTAAAAAAAAGTTGAAATTTGACATATTCATTTATAGATGCAAAAGACATACAATAAAAAAAATTAACTATGAAGTTCTTCTAACCTGAGCTAGAGCTGGAAGAACAGGCTTTCCTGTCTGTTCAAGAAAACCAGCACAATCCCCAAGTGCAAAGACATCTTCCACTGATGGAACACGGAGCCACTGATCAACTCCAATTCTATATCACTCAACAAGAGTGTAACTAATTAGAAAACATTTTAAGATAGAAGAAGAGTAATGCAGTGAATAGAAAGTAAGCTGCATATACCTTCCACCGGGAGAGTTGGGAAGATTTAGTGATTTAACAAACTCAGAGGGACCAACCCCTGTAGACCACACCAGGAGACCATAAGGAACGTCTGTGCCATCACTCAGAACTATCTTTTTGGGATGCACCTCCTTCACAACACCTCGCAGAAGCCGAACTCCACTCTAATATATAGAGAAGTCAAAGTGTGAGGCGTAACCTTGAGTTATGATTCTATGAGAATACAACCAAACTGGATGCAACATGAAATATATAATCAAATGGTAACTTACTAACCTTTGTTAAGTGATTTGTTGCATATTGCCTCAAGCTGACATCAAAGGATGACAATATCTCATTGGCCTGTTCAAGAGAAGTTAAGGCAAAGGTTAAGTACACCAGATTTAGTCTATAAGTGCAGAGTAGACTTCAATATCGAAACAAATTCAAGTGGTACCTCAATGAGTGTGACGCGAACGTAATCTTTAACATGAGTATAGCGCTCATGGACATCTTTCATGATGAAATCACTCAATTCACCACTGAATTCCACCCCTGTTGGGCCACCTCCAATAACAACACAATGCAAAAGGCGTTTCTTTTCTTCTTCTGATATGCCTGTGATAATCGAAACAAGTTTAGACTTTAGCTAGAGAATGATAACTGTAGAGTTATTAATGCGAACTAGGTGAATGTATGCACACATAATCCCTGTATAGAAACTTTTCCATATGGCTCCCAAGGAGGACTAAAAGGAGAAAGAGAAAGGACAGACTCTCTTCAAATGAAGTCATTAAGGTGAAGCAGAGAACAATCCTCCACAAGATAGAATATTTAAATCGCATAGAGCATTGTCCACTCCAGTTAACTAAACACAAACCTGGGTTTTCGGACAGCATCAAGTTAAGGAGAAGCTTCTTCCTTATTTCTTGAGCATGGTTCACTTCACGAAGGAAAAGTGCATGTTCCTTTACCCCCTTGATTCCAAAAGTCAAAGGCTCAGATCCAGCTGCAATCACAAGCTTGTCATATGCGACTTTAAATTGGTAAGGCTCTCTTGGCAATCCACCATTACTAACTGCCTCACAGTATATCTGTTGTCATAGAAGAAAATGAGTAAGCAGTTCATTAACAATAACAACAATATCAAAATTGTCAATCATGGACACACTTTGCTCCTCTATTAAATTAGGAACTAATGTACTATTACCTGACGTTTCACTTTGTGTTTCCCAAATTTTTCAAAATATCTAAACAATATAAACATGAAAAGAATAAAGGAAGAGGCTAATTCACTCACCTCGTGTTTGTTCGTGTCAACGCCAGTGCAGGAAGCTAGATAGAAGTGGGAGTTGGGGTTTCTTGCCAATGCATTCTGTATGCTGCTGACAGGCTCGGCAACAGACCGGAATTCGAGTGTCCCAACACATGTAGAAGCCAATAAGGGAGTAAAGACCATGTGATTCCTTGGTGATATGCATACAACATCATAGATATTAGTGTCTAGCCCTTTGAGGAACCGGCAAGCAGCCCACCCTGTGCCAAGAACAACCACTCTTGGCTTTTCACCTGGCTTCGTTGCCTCTAGCCCTGCACATCTTCGCTCCTCATACTCTAACTCTGACTCAGACTCCTCTACAACCATTTCTGCAGTAGGAAATTGATGGTGCGGAGTTGTTGATATTCCTCTGATGGAGAAATTCATATAGTTCTGCTTCTTGATTCCGGAAATGTACGAAAAATTGCCATTTGCTTTGATATTTACATAGGAAGATAAGGACTCTGACGATAATTTGCGTGTGTATTCTCCCTCATAGAACGTATTCTTCTCTCTTGCGTAACTACCAAAAGCACCCCCTGATCTTCTCAAGCCGGTCCTAGCAACCCTTGCCAATGCCATGGCTAAAGCACCAGTTCTGGAAGCAAGCCTCTATATTTTATAGGCCTTTCTGAAAAAGATCAAAATTTGAAACTTTTAGTATTTTGAACAGAACCAAAGAGAAGAATGAGAGTGTTCTATAATTCAAGAAGCACATAACAGCAGCATTATATAGATACCGTGGTAGCAAATTGGACTACTTCAAAACATGCAGAGAGACAAGAGAAAAGACAACTGGGCTTTTTGTCCATGCCTTCATTTCCAAGAATACGGGACAAGAAAACAAAAGTTAATATTGCTTTGCTCATCAGCTATTGGCAGATACGAAGAAAAACTTCCGTAGAGTCCTAGAAGAAGCCCCCCATAATAGTAACTATTTTCTACAATATTGGACACAACTACACAAGCACCTGGCAGGCACATCGAATTTGACCCGCATTTTTGAGAATAATGGCCACCAAGAAAAGTCTACATTTGCCTTGGTGATGCTATCAAACATGTTGTCTATGAAATTCAACGTTATTAAAAAATTAAAAAACAGAAGTAGCAACTTAGTTAGATTGTCATAGATCTAGCGGCTACTATGCCCTGTGATTCCTCTGTTTGTTTGAATAACTATTACTATCTTAGATTCAGAACCAACTTATCTATTCGTATAGAAAAGTTTATGTTCAATATTGTAAGTTCTCTTAAGAAAAATGACCAGCCACAATGAACATTGTTTACCTGCCTCTTAACTAAAGAGATGTAGAAAGATCATCAATTTCTCCTGTCACAGAGCCACAATCCCCTACTACCCTCAAGTATATGCTAAAAACAGCCTAAGAGACAATCTGACAAACACATACTTACACACAGCATCATTACAAACGGAATCAGCAAAAACCAAAGAATTACCAAATCTAGCTCACATGGAATTCATCAAATGAACACATTTGAGAACATAGTAACCAAAAAGGATCAAACTTTACAGATCTTGAGGGAGAGCCCATTAACCAAAGCAACTTGATAACATAACAGAACGGATTGAAAACTAAGACATCATTAATTCATAGTTAAGAAAAGAGACCGTTACCTTGGTGTTCTTTTCCTTTCAGTTTCACTTTTGGGTTTCCCCTTTTCTTATTCGTTGTAGTTGTAGAAGAAGATTCAAGAACAATGTTTTTCACGCTCTGGCTTGAAGATGTGTGCAGTGCAGCTGCCCAACAAGTTAGGGAATGGCGTAAGAGACGAATAAACGTTTTATAGCCCATGTGATAATTAATAAAATAATGTTAGTTCCCGCCGACTTGGGACCCAAGAAATTAGGTAGCTGTAGATATTCCAGAAGATTTGTTTCTCAAAATGCGGAGTATCAATTCTATGTTAGAAAACGTCAAAAAAATAAGTTGAAAAAGTAGTAATTGGCAAAGTTCAAGGAGAGGTGCACGTTTTAGTATATTCTCTTCCTTATTCTTATGTGGGTCATGCAAGAAGCTGCCATGTGTTAAGGACGATGGAAAATGTGAACAACGCTTAATGAAACGGCATCGTTTCAGCTCAAAAGACAATTCAATGGTTTCCCATTCTGGAAATAAGGGGGACAGATCAGACTTTTGGGTCTAAGATCTTTGACCTAAGTAGTTCTACGTTTTAATTGGGGTTGTTGTTGCCGAGTTGAAATCAGCCGCCGTTAAGTCCAAGGAGAGGAAGCAAAGAATCTTCTAGTCAAATGAGGGAAAGTGTACGGAAAGGCTCCTAGACTTCCGGAAAGCAGGGTCTTTTGTTTTTTTTTTAAAAAAAAAAAAAACCATAAAATAATAAAATCAACGGCTGAGAAGGGACTTTTGATACGTTAGGTGGGGCCACGAAACAATCTAGTCTGGCGTCGGGCTGGAGGTGTAGAGAACTTCGGTGAAAAACGATATCTAAGTATCTAACCATAACCAGTTGTCAAAATTTTGTCATTAGAATAATATCCACTTGTATTATTACTCTTAAATAAACACAAATGATATTTACTTAATTTTTTATACTCTATATGTAAAATTACATTTTTATAAGTTTTTTGGCAAACAAAGAAATAAGTTTTATGAGATAAGCACATATAACATAATTAGTCTAAAAATTTATATTTTTTCATATAAAAAATCTACCTCTCTAATTTATAACAAAATAATAAATGTTTTATGAGTAAAATTTCATATGAAGTTTTAATATTTTATGTCTATAATGTAATGTTGTAAGAATTCCTAAAAATTTTGGCAACCAAAGTTAGTTTAACTTATAGGAATCCAAAATATTTTATTTGTAAAGTTTATAAATTATTTTTGTTGTTAAGAGTCTTTTTTTGGTGATAAATTATTTATAAATATCACTATAAATTTTTATTAAAATTTATAGCAGGTTCTAATCTTAAAATGAGTTACCTCCCTCACTAAATTTTAGATTGCCAAAAGAAAAAATTCTTAAAAATTTCAAAAAGAAATAGGAGACTAAATTCCTAAAACATTCATAAAGAGTCAATGAATGAATGAAGCGTCACATGGAATGGCCAAAAAAAAAACAAAGGAACGAAACGTCACTGCCGTTGTCTTCGTCTTCGTAGTCGTCGAGGTTTCGTGTCAAACGAGTTGTGCGCTTTTTGTTTTCGACGGTGAATCTTTCTTCACGTGTCAAATTTGGGCTTTACTCTAACGTTCGTCAAATCTTGAGGCCCATTGGGCTTTAGGGATACACACGATAATATGTGAATCAACTCTTACTAGTCCAAAGGCCCAAAATTAAGTCTCTAAATTTGGTACGTCTTGACTTTTTGTCAACGAAAATTGATCAGCACCTTATTAGGAGTAAGGATATGCTATTTTTTTTCCCATTCTTATGAATACCAGGCCCGAAACTCCCATCCAGGCTCGCTTGAAGAACACCCACCCACATGACCTAAGGCCACTTTCCTCGGCTATAATTTCGGGACCGCATCATCATCCAGAACCTTCTCCTCATACCTATAAATATTAGAAAGTACAAAGTCAAAAATAACTTTCTCATAACCCTTAATTACACTTTTTACTAAATTAGTCTGAACTCATACATTTACTAACTTGATCGTGGGAAGGTCAATCTCGATCTCAGAACGAGTTTGACTAATAATTCAGGCATCAACACATTCTTATCTTGAACTTATAGAAGATTGAAACTTGTTACTATATTTTTTAAGGTTTAAATATATTACAGTTTGAATAAATTTTAAATCAAATTTTTATAAATTTTTTTTTTTTATAGTTTAAATTTTTTTTAATTGGGTCCATGTTGTCACATTCAGTTATAACTCCGTCAGTTTAGTGCTCACATGGCAAACGCCTTATTTATGTGATAATAAAAAAGTTGACGTGACGCTAAAGTGGCACAAAAATTTTCACCTTATCATTTTTTCTCTTGAAATTTGAAGTTGAAAAAAAATGATGAGATGTCAATTTTTGTATCATTTTAGCATCACGTTAACTTATTTTATTGCCACATAGACAAATCGTTTGCAATGTGAATACTAAATTGACGAAATTATTAACGACAGGGACCTAATTAAAAAATAAATAAATTATAAAGACCCTAAAAAAAATTATAAAAACTAAATTCAAATTTGTCCAACATACAATATATTTAAACATGCTTTAATATCATAATTTAATTATGAAAAAAAATGATAAATCTGAAATCCCCTTCTAGAAACCATTTTGACCCTTCCATGAACCAAAGAAAAAGGTTGTACCGAAGTTATGAGCAGAAGTGACTAACATTGAAGTGCACGCATCATTTGAACTTTTTCTTCACAACTTTAATAGAGTTACACCGCTAATGGTAATAACATGTCCATGCTTAAGGATAACATATAATATAGACAAATATTATTATTTCCTTTCTCTCCATTTTCTTTTCTCTTTGTTTCTACAACTACAACCGATAGTATCAATTACACTTAAAATTGCAGACCCAAATAATTAAAGAGGACTGAAGCTTTCACCTTTCTTTATTTCATGATATCAGAAAAACCTACAGCCAAAGCAAGATGTTACTTACAAGTTACAACTTTGTCTAGAATGAATCAATACATACAATTAACAACAAAAGCTGTTGGCTAACAACTATAAACAAATGGGGTAGACATAATTGTTTGTGAATGACGATGTCTGATTCTGGCTTGATAGTGAGGGTCTAGTAAGATGAGGTCAGCTGCAAATATGTATGACCAAGGTCGGGTGTTTACCCGAGCTTCGATGCTTAAGTTAGTCCCCAATCTGATATCGAATGAGAGCTTTTATAATCTTTTTTGTCCTGTCAAAAGGAAGTCCTTTTTTACTTGTCGTTGGCTGCTATTTATAGGGAGATTCCCAGGTTTAAAGGGTCCAGGGGATGGTTTCAGATATGGGCTTGGTGAAAATGGGCTTAAAACCTTATGGGCCGAAATATTGGGTATCTACAGTGAACAAAGGACTGCAACTACTAATTTTTCTAGGTTTATGTGTTGGTGAACTGCTTAATTAAGTTGCTGCTGCAAATCCTTCTTTAGGATCACCAAAAACTTGGTTCAAAATCATGGATAATCGAACTCCACCTTGTGCGATTCGTTTCATGACATAGGGCACCCTTGAGTTGAAGTAATCATCTGCAAAATGCATCAAACAAACAAAGTCACAACACAAAATTTCGAAAACTTCTTATGAATATGCTTAGCTCTTGCTTATATGCTATTACTATATTAAATTAATGGAAAGTTCTTTTATTGGGAGTATGACTATCTAAAACCAATGTATTCGCTCCCTGCCCTTTCTTACTTTTTCTATTTCTTTTCTTTCTCTTCATGAGTCTTCTCTCCCTTCTACTTTAGCTGCCCATACGTTACATGGATTTGCAACTAGTATAATGTTAAACTAATCATGAACGTCAAATTAATTAATCCCATAAATTTTGTTTTATAGGGTTGGTGACTTGTGTTACCTGCAAGAGTCATTCCAGGTTCAACTCCTTTGTAAGCCCATTTGCAAGCTATTTGTATGCTCTCTCTAGCCCATCTACAATTTTCCAAAACAAGCACATGTAATGTGAGAAATCTTCTTCTCTATCTAAACTGTGACTGTGAGAACCAAAGAAATGGAAGAATGAAGGGAAAGAGTCAGAGAACTCACCTGTTTACACATTGAGAGATTTCATTACAATGTTTCCACGAAGAAACATCATCTGACCAAATCCCCTGTATAGCAGAAAAAAAAAATTATCAAGCGATTAATATGAAGTGGTTGATTTTACTTGGAACAAATTAAAGAATCCCTGTGATGAATAAAAGCTAGGGAAATAAGTGGCAAATTGAGGCTTACATCAGTGTAATTCCCCTCTATATCTTGCAGTAGGAGTTCCACATCCTTGTCATAATAATCTTTTAGTGCAGTGAGAACAATTTCTCTGTCCCACACCTAAAGTTAGACAAGAAAAATCAGTTGTGACATGAAGAAGAATAACATTCTCCTTTCCTCTAAATTCTAAAAAGCATTTGGTAAAGCTATAATGCATAGTCTTAATGTATAAGAATAGTGAAAGTTGAAAATTACATGGTGCAGATTGGATTTGTGCCTGAACCAGCGTAGTTCCACTGTGTTTCCTCCTCTATCAGTGGTGAATCCAATATGCATTGGCTGAAAAAAGAAAAAACAGAGAAAATTTTAGTCAAGTGAAAAGAACCTGATGTAAAAGAATAGTAAAAGTAAAAACTAAGAAGCTCTTGAAAAATGGACCTTGAAGAGCTTTCAAAATATACCTGATGTAGATCTCCCATGAAATGTGACAAGAACAATAAGGCCTCAGTCATATTATCTGCAAAATCAAGAACTAAAGGGATTGAAGCAAACCATTAACAAGAACAATGAAAACACTAAACAAAAAAGTCAAAAGCAAAAAATTTCACTTCTTTTAAAATTATGATACAAATGTCAGAAGCCAGAAAACTTACATCTCCTATCAGCAGTCCCCTCTTTGTAATGCATAAGCTGAGAAGTGAAATTTTTTACAGCACCCGCAACACACATATCCTGCAAGCCATGGGGATCATGGCAGTCCCCTACCAGAAGCCAAATTCTAACATTAATATGGTTGCAGACATTTTGATAAGGGTTTGTGAGTTTCGTGTCCGAACTCACAGTCCTAATCAAAGTAAAAAAGAAGAAATTTTGCTAAGAGAAAATGTCCAAAACTTAAATAGGATTAATTAATTAATTAGGCTTACTTGCATAATCAAAAGAACAAGCATCATCTGGTGTGTCAATGAAGTGAAGTGGGCTTGTCCACCTATATTTGTACCAGTGCCTGATTTGGTCAGGCCATACACACAGGGCAGATAAGTCTCCATTGACATAGTGAGGTAACAAATTTTGAACTGCTTCTGCTGCTTCAGGCTCTAAGAGTGCCTATTAATCAAATACCATTTGTTAATTCCTTCTTTCTTGTATTGATTGTGGTGGGAAAGGGAATTCTATGAACATTGTTACTAAAACTTGGCATATGCTTTGAGCTATGGCAATATAAGTATGCAGGAATAGAATTCATTAAACTGCTGAGAAAATCTTTTCTTTTTATTTTTTTTAAAATGAAAATAGGAGAATTATTGTTAGGTTCCTAAAAAAAAAATGATTTATTTATATATTTTTTTTAAAAAAATTAGATAGTGGGTAAGATTGCCTCTTGTTTTGTGTTGAATTGTAAAAAATACACGTAGCACTTCGTGGGAGATCATTTTGGACCAGTTATGTTGTACAAAATATTGTTAAACACTTTATAAAGACGAATTTGGTAGGATTTTTTTTGGCAAACCAGTTTTGGAAAAGCTAAAATTTGAGCTTATAAAGAATAGCTGAAAACAACTTTTTGAAGTTTTTTTTTAAAAAAATTTATAGAAGGGGTAATTTGTAAGTTATTAGAAAGTGTTGTTTTTTACACAAATTTCAAAAAGCTAGAATTTTTTTTAAAAGTGCTTATCTGAAATGGCAATAAGGCTTCAAATCAAACCTGTGCAATCCGGCATGTCATCATATGACCTTCTTTACTCCAGGCAAGGGCTCCAGGCACCATAAACAAATTAGAACTAAATACCAAAAGAAGCCCAAACGAAAACCACCTACCCATCTCTTCAATTTTTATGCTCTCTGTTCAGGTCACTTATTTCACTTTGTTTCTTTCAAATATCAAATAAGCCTTATAGAATCACAATGTTTCCCATATATATAGTTTGTTAAACAACTACGTTAAGAGGTTTTCATCGAGTGCACGTTTAATATATCCACTATTTTAAGTCCCCTTGTAGTTGACTTTAAGCACAAGCAAGATAGGCATATTCTTGTATAATTTTACTCCTCAAGTTCTCTACTTATGGTACACGTTCAGTTTACAAGCAATATTTTAGTGGATCACATAATAATGATCCATTGAAGATGAGTCATTATCCTTTCATCTTCAAGCTTGAGCTATTCTGGGTTGAGAATCAAAGATACGGTTGAGGGTAGCTGCAAGTCTCACGCCACTTTGGGCAAGCCGTTTCTCGACAATAGGCAGCCGAGAAAGGAAGTAATCATCTATATTAAGAAATAAAAATAATTAATTATGTGAGATTAGAGACAAACTTGTGCAAATGAGGGAATTAAATATGCAACAATTTGTTGGATTAAGTTGGCCATGTGCAAGGCATAAGTTATTGAAAGAATGGCAAGAAACCTAAGAGATGTGTTGACCCCCAAATTCCAGTCCTTACTCTCTTCCAAATTTAGAAAGAAAATGCATAAAAAAGAAAAGAAAACATTGAAATAATGGACCTTTACTTTCATAACACCAAAATCAAAATATGAGACAGGCTTTTGAGATTTTGACAATATGTATTGGCCAGAAAGTTGGTAGTACCTTCCAAAGTGCTTCCTGGTGTGGCATTCCTGTAAGCAAACTTGCAGGCTAAACTAACACTTTCAGAAGCATACCTGAATAGTTATCAACCCACGAGTAAAAAATATTTGACATCAATTGCTAAGAGTGAAGAAAGAACAAAAGAAAGAAAGAAGTTTTCAGATTATTTTAATTGATTAAAGTTCAATAATAAGTTCAAACGTGATAAGTCTATGATTTAAACTGATGTCAATGAGACTTAACAAATGAATATATAAAATCTGTCCATACAAGTTAATAAAATCTCTCTCTCAAATGGCATAAAAAGATTTAGAAAGTTTAGGAAGGAAATATATACCGATCCGGGCAAGCTGTGTGGTTGTGTGCACAATTTTCCCAGTGAGTTACATCATTGGACCAAATATCCTGAAGAAAATGAATTACAAACATTTGTTAGTCCATTCTGAAAGAAGCCTCATAAAAAACTACTCTTTATATTTTGTCTTTGCTGAGTATCTACCCCATTTGCATACAGATGAAGAAACACAGCTGAAGCAACAAAAAAATTCTGAGTAGGAGGACCCTATGCTCAAGAAACATAAATGTATTTGACTATGTCAGGGTACCAAGTTCCTCTCTTAAGGTTCTCAATTCCAAGTTAACCCTATCAGAATTCGCATTCTTTCAACTCTTTTCTCCCTTTCTGTCTTCCCCCTGACTTCATAATTTACATTCATAATATGTAAGCACATTCATATATGAAGCCTATATGTCAATGAAGCAAAAGTTCATCATTTAATTAGCTCCCTCTATCATAACATCAATTGGATTCTAGAAAGTGGCAATGGTGCAAATGGATCATATTTTTCAATTGTTACCAATTGGTGACTCAGAAGAACCATGTCTGAAGAAGAAACTTATTTGCCCGCTGCATAAAAAACAAGAAAGAAAAATCTAACCAGCACAAAAAGTATTAAACAGAAAACTTACTGTAATGTTCTTTTGAATGGCTTGTATCATAACTTTAAGATCTGAACCATAGAATGTTTTCAGAGCAGAATCAATAATCATGGTATCCCATACCTGGACAAAACCAAACTTACTGAGTTTACAGCATTAACAAGTAGGATGGACATGTGAAAACATGCATGCACATAATGGACAAAGTAAGAATGCATAAATGATCGATTCTACTTAAGGAAACATGCACCTTAGATAATTGCCAATCATTGACTCACAGATCAAACCAAACAAAAGGATATGAGGAACAGTGTAAAGAAAATGCAATTCCGAAAGCAGATGCCTCTTTCATTTAGATGGAGGAAAAAAATTGTTTTTCCATCACCATATATGTCCCTTCACAGATTTTAATCTGAGATTTAACCATGATGGGAAAAGAAGTACTTCATTACAGATGCTTGAGCTATGATATGTGACAATATAATGAGGTCCTCTAATTTTTGCATCAAATGCTAATGCTGCATAGATTCCAACTTGCATCAACTAATAATACACAATCTGCTTCTTTGATTTTAAGCAAGCTTGTGGAAATACAGAGGAGGTAGAAAAAAATATAAAGGAAAATCTAACACTTACATGATGAAGATTTGTTTTCCTACGATACCAACGAACTATTATTGTGTTGCCACCTAAGTCTCCAGTGAAACCAGCATGTAAGGGCTGCACCAGAAAATAGGAATAGATGTGTCCTTTAGTAAACAAGTTTCCATGTTAGATACTAAGCATAAACAAATCAAAGTAAAATTTGTGGTCAACTTGATCTAATTTTTATAACATGCCTTGGAAATATAATAGAATCCAAACAAAAGATACTGAACCATAATCGCCAAATGTTTCCAGAAAATCCTGTATATTATCTAGATCTAGAATTCAAAGCTGTTGTTTCTTATCTTTGCTACATAAGTGATAATCCCCTAGATCTAGCAAAACCTTAGAAATGTGCTAACCACAGGGTAAAGCTCATCAAGTTTTTTTGTTATTGCATGACCTTAGAACTAGTCTGTGGTGAGCCACTAAAATATATCTAGGATAGGAAAATCATTTGAGAATACTATTATTATTTAGAACAGAAGTATAATTTCTGTTCATTAGAATTTCAACTAATGTGTCAGTGCAACTTTAAAGCGGCCAGTAGAAGCTTGGAAGAGCAGACCTGATGGACATCCCCAACAAAATGTGACAAGAACATAAGTGCCTCCGTCAAATTGTCTGTAAATGAGAAAGAAAGAGCAGAAACTGTAAGGAAAACATCTCATTAAGAAGTGGGCAAGTTAAGAATCTACTCCTATAAGTTCTTACATTTTAATTCAGATTTGGTGTCTGCATAAGCTGATCTGAGTTGCATTGTGTAGTTGTATATTGCTCCAGTTACACATCTATCTTTATGTCCATAAGAATCATGACAATCTCCTATAAGAGAATAAAAATGAACTCTTTAGCAGACTACTTACAAAAATCACATGAATAATCTCATAATTTTTGAAGCTCATTCCCATTAATCAGTCTGAACAAGTAATAATGTAGAGGTAACACCTTCAAATTAGTTAAAAGTACCAAAAGATCCGAACTTACTGCAGTATTCATAGTTACACTTGAAATCAGGTGTGTCAACATAATGTAAAGCACTACTCCAGTGAAAGTGCCACCGAATCTGATCAGCCCAAGAGCAAACTGCAGCAAGATCACCTTCAGCAGAATCTGGAAGCAGTTGTTTCACTGCAAGCAGAGCATCTTCACTAAGATACTCCTTGAAACATCCAAATGTATCTGATAAGCAGCCTAATCTCTAGATAAAGTTATGGCAAACACACCACATAAACTCCCACCAGTTCCACATGAAGCTTCATCTAAACATCAATACCCCATAATTTCTTGGGTCCATATATGAATATAACATGATTGAATCAAGCATCAAATTAATATACAAATTCAGCATGTGCTTGGCAGCCCTTTCTTTAGTAACTTCATACTATTAGTTTAAAGCATCTTTTCCCCTCAGTATCACACCTTTCTTTCACTAATTTAGAACATTAGATGGAACATATGGGCCAACACCAACTATAAGCTTTAAAAACTTGCATGGAAGACCATCCTCAACAATTTATACAAACACTAAATAATCATTGAATTCTGAAACCCAGCTACAAATATTCAACTTAGAATACCACTAATTTTTGTACCCAAGACAAAAAAAGTTACCAACTTTAACAATTAAAAGTGAATAATATGCTTACCTCTGCTATTTTACAGATTGCATAGTGGCCTTCCTTTCCCCAACCCAAAACTCCTGGCATCAACAGCAGAAGAATGAACGCTTTCCCATTACACAGTAGCTCCAGCCCATCCATATCAAGTCAGCAAATAGTAGTCCAGAAGTAGTTATATATACAAATATACGATGAGCCTCTCAAATTGGGATAATTCCCCGGAAACAAAAAGTGTTGACTCCCCTACAAAGCTAGACTCTTGGTTAACACAGAAAATGCTTGAAAGGTGTTCTTTTAATGGAAGAATGGGACGTAAGGGAAGCAGAAGAGCTGAAAATGGTGAATTACCAATGTCAATCTTGTTGGCTTAGCAATGATTGACGGTGCCCCAAAATTTGATCACTACTAGACTAGACGTCCTAGACTAGATCCCAAAACGGCATTCGAGAAATCCGAGACTCAGGGTCCTAAATTACTGCAAACACCCACCAAATTGCATGTTGAGGTATGAAAAAATTGCGATGAGCTCCCCGCCCCTCCCTTCCCAACAAAAAAACGATGTCAGCGGTGGGGCGAGAATTGAAATAGAGTTAATCACAGCACGGAAAGACACAGGTTGACTTCAAGATAGAAAGAGATAATTATTGTGGATTGTGGCGACTTAAACAAAAAGAATTTTAGGTGCATACTCTACTCAAGTGATAGTCTTTATAATAGTATGCACACAATTTAAAGAATTGACATTACGTTAGGATGGAAATAGGTGGGGTTTAGTTGAAAATATATTTTTTTTATTTTTTATTTTATACATATAGTTTTTTTCTAATTTTTTTTTGGTAAACTTTGAAAATAAGATAAATGACCTCAATATTACAGTTTTATAATTTATTTATATATTTATAATATTTTTTTAACTTATTTACTTTAATATTACACTTTTTAAAATATTAAAAAAAATTTTAAAAAATTCTTGTCCGTGGGGCCCACTGAACACGTCAGTAGCCCTACAGCGTGTCCCTTCATAATCTTTTGGAAAAAGTCTAAAAAACTCTCATGAATTATACTCTTATTGCACTTTATCCCACATACTTCAAAAACTTAGGAAAGACTTCATTCAACTACGAAAATGTGCGTTTTACCCCCAAATACTAGACGGACGTCCATTAATGGACGGAAAGAATCACGTGACATGCACGTGCAATCTCAAAACTCAGAAAATGAGAAAGCCAGAAAACCATAGCTAGGAACTCCAAAATCCTTCAAAAAATTTGGAGAAATTCGTTCTTAATTAGAGAGAAATAAGAGAAGAAGTGAAATCGTAGCTAGAAACTCAAAAAATCATAGCTAATATCCTCAAAACTTGCTTGGTTAGTGTTAGAAAATGAATTTCGAAACCCCTTGAAGAATTTAAAGAAAGATTGAACCATTTGAAAAAAGAAATTGTTTGGGTAGTATTAGAAAACAAATTTCGCACAAAACCCCTCAAAGAATTTGGAGAAATTCATTCTTGATTGGCCGGATTGAGTGACATGTACCGCTGTTGCCTTTAGCTTTTCGTGCTTCAATCTTAAAACTAATAACATAATATTGTTGCAAATTTCACAAGCTTTAAAATGATATATGATTTACAAATTTTAGTTTAGAAATAAGAGAGATATGAAGAAGACTCGAATGGATTTGAAAACGGGTCGAATTCTGGAAATGGATACCTGCTGGAGGTTGAAGATGATAATTTTTGAATATTATAATTTGACTCCAAAACTTTTTAAATATTACTTTTTAACCATATTTTAATAAATTTATTTTCATTTATACCCTTATAAATTGTACTATGACCCATATTAAACACTTCACGTGCCAAGCACGTGATTCTTTCCGTTTATTTTTGGATGTCTGTCTGGGTCTTGAGGGTAAAATGCATACTTTAGTAGTTGAATGAGGTATTTCCTACATTTTTAAAACATGATGGGTAAAGTGCAACAAGAATATAGTTCATGAGGATTTTTTATACTTTTTCCTAATCTTTTTATAGCATTTACACATTTATTTTTTCATATTTTACACATCCACCGAATATTGCAGCTTTTTGCTTTTTTTTTTTATTATTATTATTCTTAAAAGACAACAATAGAGGATACGTCGTGGGCCACTGTCATGTTCAGTGAGACCCACTCACTTTGACTTTATTTTTTTAGTTTTTAATTTTTTAAAAGTGTAATTTTAAGTAAATAAGTTGAAAAATATTATAATTGTATAAATAAGTTGTAAAAGTTTAATATTTGGGTCAATCAATCTTTTACTTTTTTTTAACAAAAAAGAGACAACAAATATAAGATAATTTAGTAATAGTCAATTTTGAGATAATACATTACAACCTTAAACACACTTTTAAGTATTTTTTTTATATAGTATATATAAAATACTTTTATAATTTTTTCAATATAATTTAACCATTTTTTAGTATTATAATATTATCAAATTTAAACATGATTAAATATGACCTATATGAATCTCACATTTCTATATTCTTAAGTATCTTTTGCTTGTGAGCTAGATATCCATATATTTAAGATTCTTTTTACTATGGTCAAATAAGAACATCTTACATTACCCAAAAAAAAAAAAAAAGTATACGTGTTATGCGGGTAGAGCAGGTTTAATGTGGAAAAGGTCTCCAATGTGTAACGCAACATTTCTCTCTTTTAAGTCTCTTGTTTTATGGTCAAGTACTTAGAAGTTAAGACTAACCTTATTACTATAGTATCTCCTTAATGAAGAAAAAAATTAAGGGACTATACACATATTTAAAAATGACTAATTATCTAATATCATACATGTTACTTATATCATAAATTAAATTGACAATTAGAATAATTACTATCATTTATTTACTTAATAAATATGTAGGTCTAATAAAATAGATGATACAAAATTGTCTCAGTATGTCTAACAAAATAGCATGTGGGCCAATAGTATTGATATCATTTTCAAAAGTTTGTGAGTTTTATATTCAAGCTCTGAGTTGTAACTATATATATATATATATATATATATATAGTATTAAATAATTGACTATTTAAATTTCTTAATATTTCTTAAATTAATTAATTATTGTATTAATAATTCTTTTTTTTTTTATGGAAGTATTAACAATTCTTTTAGAATAAGTAAACTTATAAAAAAGGAGTTAAAAAAATAAAATTAAGAATATTCAAGCAAATTGAGGTGTGGGCCTCTGGGCATGTTCTAGTAAATTCCTTGCATTCATTTGGTTAGAATATAACGTTATAAAAAAAAAATCAATTACTTTTGATGTCTAGATACAAAATATTATGAGATATATGCAAATAAAAAAAATATTATGAGAATTTAAGATATGCATAATTTTTTTTTTGGGTAATACAAGATATTCTTATTTGATCACAATAAAAAAGAATCTCAAATATATGTATATTAGACTGATTAGCAGAAGATACTTAAGAATATAGAAACACAAGATTCGTATGAGTCATATATTATCATGTTTAAATTTGATAATATTATAATACTAAAAAAAGGGTTAGATTCTATTGAAAAAAGTGTAAAAGTATTTTGTATATACTATATAAAAAAAAACACTTGAAAGCATGTTTAAGGTTACAATGTATTATCCAACTCATAAAATTTACCTCGAAACATCAAATTGATATCCTGAGACAATCATACCACAATCTGAAAACATATGCTTAGTAAAATTTGAGGAGTTAACAATATGAGAAAAATATAGGCATGTGACGTATGAATAGTATGCTTCTAATTGGATTAGAAATAATAATTAATTGAAATATCTGCAAATTAGTAGAAAGAAAAATATGTTACTAGTTGAAAGTTGAATTCTAGCCAATGGTTTTGATGAACATATGAAAAACAAAGATTTCAAAAATAATCATAATCAAAATTATAAGGACCCAAGAGAATTATATTTATTGTGATGAACAATAATTGAGTACCTTCATATGCTTATTGAGTCAATTTGTATGTAGTTGATGAATTTTCACTAATATATAAAAAGATTACTCAAAATGTAACCACAACTCTTAGGTAAAAGCATATTTATGATTTACAGAAAAATATAGATATTTTTAAATATGAAAATCTAGGTTCATGTAAATTGAACATTACTAAATTATATTATATTTGTTGTCTCTTTTTTGTTAAAAAAAACATTTTCAAAGTTTACAAAAAAAAATTAAAAAGAAACTATATTTATAAGAATAAAAAAAATAGAGTATATTTTCAACTAAACCCCACTTTTTTTTTTTTTTCTTG
>QAOA01006077.1:387986-398591 GCA_003255065.1 Cercis canadensis
TGGGATGAATTATTGGTGATCATAGAATCATAAATTATATAAATCAACCATATATAATATATAAAGTGTGAATTTCATCATTTGAATGATAATACAATATATTCCAAGCATCAATCATGAATCCATAGATAAGTTAACAATGCATTAAACTAATGCAAGAATAAGAGAAAATTGTAATGTAATTACCTATAATGTATAATTGGGATTGTTGCTGTCAGCTTCTACGTCGTAGTTCCCATGAACTTGCTCTGAAATTGGAATTGCAATATTGGTATAATTATAATGTATGATATCAAATATATTGTGTTTGTATGTGTATTAACGGGCATGATTTAATTAAGTTATGGTGTACCTTTTTGTGTGAGTTTGTTGAACACCTCTTTGTAGACAACATTTATGGTCCTTGTTGTAAAACTCCCATTTGTATCGATTGCCAGAACTTTGAGGCCGCTCCTTGTTCGAACCCTTGAGAAAGCTACATATAGTTATCCATGACTGAAGACTGGTTTTGGTAGATATAACCCAACATACGAAAGGGTTTGACCTTGACTTTTATTGATTGACATAGCAAAGCAAACTTGCAGGGGGAATTGTCTTCTCTGTAATTTAAAAGGCATTTTCTTGTCAGAGGATGTCAGGTTCATCCTTGGTATGAACACTTTTTCTCCAATGTTACTCCCAGAAATAACTTTTCCTTCTAGCACATATCTCCCAAGTTGGGTGATTATCAGTCTTGTTCCATTGCACAATCCATTTCGATGATCTATATTCCTTATTAACATGACAGGTACGTCCAACTTTAGTACTAACCTGTGGTTTGGAAGGTCGGATGAGGTGATACCATTAAGGAATTCGGGTGTATGAATATCATCTAGTTCATTTCCCCACGATTTGCACGTACTATCCAAACTCAAATAAATCTTTTCATCACTAGGCAATAAAGAAATCATATAATCATTGATTTTTCTTACCACTTCCAATGTAGGCGCTAGTATAGCTCTTTCTTGGCAGTATGTTGGATCTTGCATATTTTTCAGGAATCCAGGATAAGTCGACTCCACAATATCATGAATTGGATCACCGCTACATCGTAGGGATATGTCATCTGGTATCTGAATAATAGCTTCACCATCATTGGTATCTCCTGCTTCACCGTCACCAACCTTCAATATCCAATTGGAGAACTCTCTCAGCTCAACTATGTGGGGATCTACAGACCCTGTTTCCAATCTCATGTTTTTGGTTAGGTTTAAAACCTGCACAAATTTAGGGCAAAAAATATATGAATAGTCATACTTTACTAATGTTATACATAATGAATTTCAACTTGAAATTAGCACCTGAAAATATTTCCATAGGTAAGAAGAGTTTATAGTTGCAACAACAATATCTTGTCTACTTCCACTGGGTATAACTGGGAGTATTTGTCTGAAGTCCCTACCTAGCACCACAACTTTACCACCAAATGACGTCTCTGCGGCTGTATCTTTAGGTTTCTAATTTTTTTTTTTTTGGTATATATCAATATGTGTTTTTATTTTTTTTTATTTTATTTACATTTAGGATATCTCATAACTTTTGAATATGAGACTAATATCGTTTCGACTCCAAGTATTCGAACCAATATGTGGATGTTTACTGCTTATGATATCACAAGATGACCACAAAGAATTATATTATCACTATCAATCATGTAAAACTATAATTAATCACTAATTATTACCAATAACAACCAGCCACCTATATTTGAGTAATTTTAATATTTCACTTAATTATGTCTATGTCACTAAGTGAAAAAAAAAAACCTCTGTGAAGGAGTCTGAATTCTGATGCTGGCACCGATTTTCCCTTCCCACACATATGGAAAGATAAAACTAAAAGCTAAAGGTATAATTGTATAANATCACTAATTATTACCAATAACAACCAGCCACCAATATTTGAGTAATTTTAATATTTCACTTAATTATGTCTATGTCACTAAGTGAAAAAAAAAAAACCTCTGTGAAGGAGTCTGAATTCTGATGCTGGCACCGATTTTCCCTTCCCACACATATGGAAAGATAAAACTAAAGCTAAAGGTATAATTGTATAAGTGCTAAGTATTTGATTTTTTTTGGGACCAAACGCTTGGGTCCGAGAAACCGTTGCTTCTAGACAAATAGGATGATGTCGCGGGTTGGCCGCTCCCTGCTAAACCTATACTCTCTACCATCAACAAAGGGAAATTTTTGTTACCAGTCCTTGAGTAAAAAATCAAACTATCTTAGCATAAAAAAGCTGAGAGAAAGTAGTGAAGAGTCCACTGCTGTAAATCCAAGTTTCCATTTTGGTACTCTCCACTGTGATCAAGTGCAAGCAATGAAGGCGGTGGTGATAACCACTCCAGGTGACCCAGAAGTTCTTCAGCTACAGGAAGTTCAAGAACCCGTAATCAAGGACCATGAGGTCCTTATCAGGGTCGCTGCCACAGCATTGAACCGAGCTGATACTTTCCAGAGAAAGGGCTTATATGAGCTTCCTTCAGGTGACACCCCATATCTGGGTATGGAATGCTCAGGCACCATTGAAGCCATCGGAAAAAATGTTACCAACTGGAAAATTGGTGACCAGGTAGCTTTGAACTTCGAATTCTGTCAAAAAAATTCTGGGTTTTGGATGAATTTGATGATGCTTGTGATTTGCTTGGTCATTTTTGTGGTTAAAGGTTGAAAATTTTGTCAATGTCATCTTAATTTTTTTTTTTTTGAATTACCTCTGATATTCTTGATCCTGTGAAATGCTAGTTGATGAAATCAGGAATTCACCAAGTGGGATTAAAAGTAAAACGTGGGTTATATCACTGTTTGGTTTTTTCACTGTAATGAGGACTTAATATGAATATAAAGGATGTAGTTTTATTAGTTAAGCGAAATCCAATTAATTGACATAGGTTATGTTATTTGTAGACTATCTCTCTGATCTTGATTGGGAATGTCTAGAATTAAGTCGTGTCTTTAGTACTTAATATGAATATACAGGATGTAATAGTATGTGTATCTCACCTTATGAAGTTCTTTGTATGTAGGTATGCGCTCTTCTCCATTGGGGAGGGTATGCTGAGAAAGTGGCTGTTCCAGCTGCACAAGTTCTCCCTATCCCACCTGGAGTATCTTTGAAGGATGCTGCTAGTCTACCTGAGGTGGCATGCACTGTTTGGTCAACTGTTTTTATGACAAGTCGACTATCGGCAGGGGAGACATTCTTGGTAACTCACTATGCCCTATTTTTCTTTTTAACGTAATTATCTATTTCTCAATCATTGGAGTTGAACTTGAAACTGAGTTCCTAGATAAATACATAAGTGCTGATATATGTACATAAAGCAACTGAGTAAAAGATATCTTTGTTGGTTACACTGAAAATTGTACACTTTACATTTCGCAATGATAACTTGAATTTGTATAGATCAACTTGCAGAATATTTGACCTAACAACTGAAAAATTTAGGTTCATGGCGGTTCCAGTGGAATTGGTACATTTGCTATCCAAATGGCTAAATACCAAGGAGCAAGAGTCTTTGCCACAGCAGGTTCGGCACTTCTTTTTTAATGGCTCTTCTCGTGGTCCATGTTAAGTTTCCACATATTCATGCTTCTTCAATATTGATTTCCAGGAAGTGAGGAAAAACTAGCTGCTTGTAAGAATCTTGGAGCAGATGTTGTTATCAATTACAAGACTGAGGATTTTGTTGCACGAGTGAAGGAAGAAACAGGAGGGAAAGGTATATGTTTTTGAAATTCTTTTTTTCTGAATAACAAAGAAAATTGTTGAGGCTTCTGCATCAATACTCACGCCTACCTTCTTTTCAGTACTTTTTTGGCGAATTATTTCTTTGCTAGTGATTGGTAATTTGGTATAATAGCGAAGGTTTGAATGATAAATTATCAACTGCAGGTGTTGATGTCATTCTGGATCATATCGGAGCATCCTACCTTCAGCGAAACATTGACAGCTTAAATGTTGATGGAAGGCTTTTTCTTATCAGCATAATGGGTGGGGCTAATGCAGAAGTAAATCTCAACAGTTTGCTCACAAGGCGCCTCACTGTGCAAGGTGTGGCCAAAATATTCTTTTATGCCAGGCTTTATTCTTATGGTTTTGGAGTGAACTCTATTAACATAATATGCCATATAATGCAAGGAGACTGTATCAACAACTCTATATTGATTATCTTAAATCATAAAAAATAGAAACGAAACAGCAATATACTGATTTCTGAAAGGCTATATTGCTGGCACCATATTCTTTCAATTTTGAGGTAAATTATACCAAAATCTCATAATAAAGAAAATTTTCCCTAGTTAAAATTAGGAATCTCACATCCTTCTATGGATTATTTCACATTTTGGTTTCTTACATACTACAAGAGTCCATGTAAGTTTATTTATTGTTATAGAAGACATCTATATCATATAACAACGGGAAAGAGATTCCTATTGTTTCATGGTGCTGGATCTAGCAGGATTTAAGCCCTATCTAAATCTTAATATTGCTTTCTACTTAATCAGGTATTTTCAATTTTCAGTACCTTTAATGCTTCCTTCTTCAGTGATTTTTCATTATTACCTCAGCTTTACAAGTGTGCCTCTCATTCTGCTTTGTGGTTCTAACTACTCGAGTTTGTCTTTTTATCAAATAACTCAATGTCATTCGAATAGTTTTGATTCAAATCATTGACAACATTTCATGCAATGGTTGTGAATGCAGGTGCTCGTTTGCGATTCAGAAGTCCTGAAAAGAAAGCAGAGATAATTAGAGAGTTGGAAAACAATGTCTGGCCTGCAGTTGCAGCTGGCAAGGTGAAGCCTGTTGTCTATCAATATTTTCCATTATCTGAAGCATCAGCCGCTCACCGACTCATGGAAAGTAGCAAGCATGTTGGGAAGATATTGCTTTGCCCATGACAACATGAACAATTCTTATATTCAAGTTGGTGTGGTAATGTTTATTAGTGCATGCATTCTGATGATGTTCATGCCCTGGTCTAGCAGATTTGTAACTTTTTTAAGTCTGAGTTTACTGAACTACAAACAAGGGGAGGAAATTGAGCTCATTGCCTTCTAATAGCATTTCTCTTTTACCTCTTAACCAGTGAGTTTCAAGTATAACTTTGGGAAAGTTTTATGTCCTGAAACTGGAATTTTGCCTTCTAATAGCATGTCTCCTTTTTGTTTTGTCGTCTTCGATTTCATACGGAGGCTATGTCATAATGAGTTGCATTGGCTTCGATATTGCATCAATTCCCTCAATCTCTCAGTGCCTTTGCTATGGAACTGAGTCCTATAACAATTTACTGGTTTGGAAAATTTGTGTTTCTCTTCTTATTTAAGTCGTGTTATTGGACCTGACATGAGGATGGTATTTATTAGGTTCATATCCCTTTCCTATGAGGAAGGTATAAAAGGACACACCCATATTTACTATGGTTTCATCATTGGGGAAAATCTCTTCAAATGAGGATGTTCCCCCAATAACTTCGGACTTAGTATAAAGGAATAAATCAGCATGCATATAAATTTAGACCATCCACAATTTAAAATGCTAAAAAACTGTCCAAAATATAAATAATAAAAGAGAATTAAGTAATACATTAAAAAAAGTATCAATGAAACAAAATTGAACATGTATACATATACTTACAAGAATATCAGCAACAAGACGAAGCTGATAATAGGTTTCAAATGGGGAAGAGAACAGCTAAAAGTGAACCTGTGACTTTGCTGCTTAGATAATAAAAAAAAAGGTTTAATTGTAATTTTGGTCTTCTTATTTTAATAACTTGAACTTTTTGGTCACCTTTTTAAAAATGAACAATTTAATCTATCTATATTCATAAAATGTGTAATTTTAGTTTTTATTTTTATTTTTATTTTTATCTTTGAGCCAAAATTTCTTAGGTCTATTTCAAGGTGTGAAATTTTGTTATTTATAATCTCACCATTCAGATTGAAGAGTTACGTGTAATAAACCTCTTCACGAAATTTCAACTCAATCTAATAATGAATAAATTTAGATCTCTGATTAGATGAAAACTTCTAGTTTTTGTATTTTGGGTTGAGTCTTACCATTAAATCGAGCTGAAATTTTGTAGGGAGATTTACAAGACATTATTCTTCAATCTGAACGGTGAGATTGTAAATTAGAAAACTTTACNTCACCATTCAAATTTAAGAGTTACATGTAATGAACCTTTTCACGAAATTTCAACTCAATCTAATAATGAATAAATTTAGATCTCTGATTAGATGAAAACTTCTAGTTTTGGTATTTTGGGTTGAGTCTCACCATTAGATCGAGCTAAAATTTTGTGGGAAGATTTACAAGACATTACTCTTCAATCTGAACGGTGAGATTGTAAATTGAAAAACTTTACACCTTACAATAGACCTGAATACAGAGGGAAAGACTAAACTATACATTTAATGAATATAAAAAGACTAAATTATTTATTTTTAAAATAGGGGGACCAAAATGTTCAAATTGTTAAAATATGAGTACCAAAATTAGAGTTAAATCTAATAAAAAAACATGAAATATGAATGCTAACTGTGATTCCAAACCATTTTGGTGTCGTTTATGGTTATTGAAAGCTATTGTCGTTCATTCTCACTAGAGAGCAAGAGAACGACCTTCGTTTTATTCTCTATAGGATAGGTGCCGTGTCCCCGAATTCCCTGCATGTCATCATGTCATGTCTGATTGGTATAATATATGAATGCTGGTGCGGTCAACGATAAGAAGGTGTTGTAGTGAGAGTGAGTGAAGAAGCTCAAGAATCCAAAATGAAGGCTATAGTGATCACAAATCCTGGTGGACCAGAAGTTCTGCAACTCCAAGATGTTGAAGATCCTCAGATCAACGACCAAGAGGTACTCATTAGAGTTGAAGCAACTGCGCTGAATCGAGCAGATACATATCAGAGGAAAGGTCTGTACCCTCCCCCCAAAGGTGCCGCTACTCCGTATCCGGGTCTGGAATGCTCTGGAGCCATCGAAGCCGTCGGTAAAAGCGTTTCCAGGTGGAAAATCGGCGATCAGGTAGTTACTTACTATCAACTCTTCGGAGCTTTTTGGAGTGCAGGGTAACTGATTTTCTTTCTGGGAAAATGTCATTCGAGTTCCTTTGGGAAAAAAGTTCCTAACTTTCAGTTCTTCCGAGTGGGTTATTTTCTGATAAAGTATGGTTGTTCTGTTCTGATAATCTTCTGTGTTTGGTGTAGAATGTGGTTAGGAATAAATTGATTTTTTTTTTTTTTTTGGTTTTGTTAAAATGTTTGGTTTTGGTTTGACAATGCAAGGAAAATTACGTCTATTTAAGTTGTGTTATTGGAGCTGACATGGTTGGAAGTATGTGGTACGAATGCTTATTTGGAGTTTTGCCTTTTGGTGTTTGCATTAATTTACTTGGAAGAAACATTAAGTGCTTTTAAGTTTTGGACGCATGTGCACTGATTTTGATTATTGAAAACCACTTCTTCCATGTGGATTCTTTATATCCTACGTGTTCTATAAAATCTATGAAGTTGATCAACTAACCAATTAGATTTAGCTCAGTAATGTTTCCTCTCTAATCAGAGTTTAGAATGAGGTTAGTTTCTTGAGGCTTTGAGAATCTGCTGGCCTATATCGTAATGAATCAAATTGTATCAATATATTGGATATGTTACAGGTGTGCGCTCTTCTCAGTGGAGGAGGATATGCTGAGAAAGTTGTTGTTCCTGCTGGACAAGTTCTTCCTGTTCCACCAGGGGTTTCTCTGAAAGATGCTGCTAGTTTCCCTGAGGTTGCTTGCACTGTGTGGTCGACTGTTTTTATGACGAGCCGGCTATCTGAAGGAGAAACATTGTTGGTAACTTCAAAGTCTAATAATCATTGTCTTAAGGAAAAAATTCTTTGTAATTTCATGTTTGTATTGTATTGAAGCATGTCAGCAGGTGCATTTATTGTGACTCCTTTTCTCTTCTACATTGTTTATTATGACTATCTGCCTGAAATCTCTTATTTGTGGCGTGACAATTGATTTTGAATCCGCTAATTCTCAGGTTCATGGAGGCTCAAGTGGAATTGGTACATTTGCAATTCAGATAGCTAAGTACAGAGGAGCAAGAGTATTTATCACTGCAGGTCTAGTTGTGCTTTACATGTCAATGAATGAGTTGGTTTCTCTATAATTTAGAAATGGAAGATATAAGCTTTTCAAGAAGTGTGTCTGTCAATCAAATTGATTGAAATTTAAGGTCCAAGTAGATTTTACCAGAAACTCATGAATTTTATATATTGATTAGCAGGTTCAGAGGAGAAATTGGTTTTCTGCAAGGATATTGGTGCTGATGTGTGCATCAATTACAAAACGGAAGACTTTGTTGCAAGGGTAAAGGAAGAAACGGGTGGTCAAGGTAAATATGAACATCCAAGCATTCCTCTAGATTAATTAATCTATGTAGCACCCCATAATTTTTTGTTTAGTTCAATGGTCATAAGGAGAAACATAATGTAATTGATGTTCTATTGCAGGTGTTGATGTTATTCTTGATTGTATGGGGGCGAACTATTATCAGCGAAACCTTGAGAGCTTAGGTGTTGATGGGCGGCTTTTTATAATTGGCTTTCAGGGAGGGACATCTATAGAAGTAGATCTCCGTTCATTGTTTGCCAAGCGCCTCACTGTCCAAGGTATTTCAAATTATAGATTATATCCATTTCTCTTGGTTGCTCCTATTTAACTTTCTTCAAGCTTTCTTTTTGTTGTTTGTTTTCTTAAAAAGCTCACTTTTTTTTATTATGGGTGAGTTTTATTTTGAAATATACTTAGTAGTATTAACAATGGGGTCAAAATATACTATTTTTCTGTTCAGATAATGCTAGAATTATGTGAAATAGATATTAGCCTGTGCAAGTGCAAACATGCTATGTTGGAAGATGAAGGGAAGAAGTAACATGGTTCACTGGTTTTGATAACTTCTCAGATTGCTAGAAAGATCATAAAATTCTAAGAAAAAACTATGTCTTAACCAAGGAAGATCATGCCATGATTAAGAGTATTGTTTGAGAAAATTCCAAGGAACCTGCTTTCATTGGATATTGGTTCTTACATGGTGGATGTCCATGCAGGGGCTAGCATGCGTAATAGAACTCCTGAAAATAAAGCTGTAATTGTAAATGAAGTGGAGAAGAATGTTTGGCCTGCAATTGCAGCAGGAAAGGTTAAGCCTGTGATCTGCAAGTATTTTCCTCTGTCTGAAGCAGGAGAGGCTCACCGGCTCATGGAAAGCAGCAACCATATTGGGAAGATTCTACTTGTACCATGAAGCTAGACTCGGTCTTCCAACTCAAGTTAATGCTTGTGGTAATCCTTGTGGATTCTAAAAGTTTGTGATTTTTTAATTAAAGCAAGCATTCATGCTTGTGGATTCTGAAAGTGTGATTTTTAAATAAAGCAAGCATTCTTTCTACTTGTTTTGATTTTATAGCATTAGTTTTGAAGGCTGAGTTCACTGAACTACAAACAAGGGGAAGAAAATGAGCTCATGAGTCTTCTGATGTCATTGTTCCTGTATCTCAGATTTCAACTACCTTGTTGAGATTTATGTCTTTAAAGTTTATCCATGTAAATGGATTAATGGACAATAGAATAGATATCCAAGTTTTTAGGCCACAAGAACGGCTCAACCTTGTGTGAAACTGTATTCCAAGTAATACAAGTTGCATGCATAAAACAAAAAGGTAACTAACTGTATCTATGTTCAAATGGTCAAAGCCTAAATATGTGCAAATGAACGGCTAAATTTATTTGGGATTTTGTTAGGATACAAAGTTAGTTGTTGGGTAAGCATGGTTCAAGATTAAGATGTTACACAAATTTATCAAAGGACTTCAAGGATCATATCAAAATCGTGAAATCCTACTTCCAATGAAAAAAAAAATGCCTCTGAGTTTAAAATTTATAGAAGTGGTTTGATTTATATATATATTTTTTTGTAATAAAAAAAAGTTTCTTAATGACAATCTAGGTAGTATTAAATAATTTACCTATAATTAATTTCAATAAAATACTATAAAAAGATCAAATTAAAATTTATATTTAAAATCAATCATGACTATCTATTTTATGTTCTTATAATTTTTATATTAAAAATACATTTTAAAATATAAAAATACCTTAAATTGAGATATATAAATAAATTTAAAATATTAATATCTTAAATTTAATTATTATGTATAATAATAAAATTTCAACTGTGTAACAAATAATAACTCCTTAAAATATACGTATATTTATACCTCTAACATCAAAACAAATCTGCACCCTCTGTTTTAACTAAAGGACTCTCGTTTTTGTTTTATAAGGGTATGTTTGGGAGTTCTTTTGGAGAGGAAAGGAGAGGAGAGGAGAGGAATGAGATAGTCCACTCCCTTGTTTGGGAGTTTTAAGTTTGAAAGGGGAAGGAGACCAAGGGTTAAACTTTGACCCTTGCACTCCTTTTTTCATTCACAAATTTCAACCCCCCAAATTGGGGGGTTTGGAGGGGTAGAGAATTAATTTACTAATTTACCCATACTGTCT
>QAOA01006077.1:398898-449276 GCA_003255065.1 Cercis canadensis
CTTTAAGCAAAAGTTTTCCACTTTTAGTTCTTCCAAGTGGGTTATTTTGTGATGAAGTATAGTCGTTTAGTTGTAATAAATCTTTGTTTATAATTATAGAAATAGAGTGCGGATGTGGACTTAAGAGCAAAATGGGATTTTTTTTATTCTGGCTAAAATGATTGGTTTGTGAGCAAATTGAATTGTGGGCACTTAATTGTTGGGTGTCTAAAAAATGCAAAACAACTCAAAGTCCTGTAACAACTGACAGGTTTGGGAAATATTCAATAAGATTTTCCTCTTATTTATGTTTGTGCTATAGGAAGGTAACTCATGAGAAATATGGATATGCTTGTCTGGAGTTTTGCCTTTTGGTGTTCGCATTCATTTACTCGGAAGAAGCTGTATGTGCTTGTAATTTTTGGTCAGAAGTGTACTTATATTAAAAATTAGAAATCATGTCTTCAGTTTTGGATGAGTCATATCTGACATGTTGTATAAAATATTTGAAGTTTATTCAGTTAACCAGTTTGATTTAGCTCCATGATTGTTGAATTTATCTGACATGAGGTTGTTTGCTGATGATTTCAAATCTGTTAGTGTGTATTGCGATGAACCAAAATTGCATTAGTAATACGTTAAATGTGGTTTATAGGTATGTGCTCTTCTCAGTGGAGGAGGATATGCTGAGAAAGTTGCTGTTCCGGCTGGACAAGTTCTTCCTGTTCCACCAGGGGTTTCCCTGAAAGACGCTACTAGTTTCCCTGAGGTCGCATGCACTGTGTGGTCAACAGTTTTTATGATGAGCCGGCTATCTGAAGGAGAAACATTCTTGGTAACTCCGAAGTCCAATAATCTATTGTCTGAATTATAACTGTATGGGTGCAGCTAATAGTCCATGCTTGTATTTTATCAAAACTTGTCATTGGGTGCATTTATTATGGTACCATGTTTTAAAATTAATTATTATCCCATTAATTCTCAGGTCCATGGGGGCTCTAGTGGAATTGGCACATTTGCAATTCAGATAGCTAAATACCGAGGAGCCAAAGTATTTGTCACTGCAGGTCCATTAGTGCTTTCTTGTCATTGAATAAGTCGCTGTCCATACATTTTAGATGTGGAAATAATATTGTCCAGTCCAATGAAATTGGGACATTTTCAAGTTTTGATTTCTGTCCATCTCATTGATTGAAATTGTAGCTCCAAGTAATGTTTATCAAAAGAACTCATCCATTTTGGGTATTGATTAGCAGGTAGTGAGGAGAAATTAGCTTTCTGCAAGGATATTGGTGCTGATGTGGGCATCAATTACAAAACAGAGGACTTTGTTGCTAGGGTAAAGGAAGAAACAGGTGGTCAAGGTATCATCTCTCTTGTGAACACCTAAGGCTTCCTCTTTGTTAACCAATCTATGTAGCACCCATTGATGGTTTTTTAATCTAATGGTTATATGGATTAACATAATGTAATTTATGCTCAATGTCAGGTGTTAATGTTATTCTTGATTGTGTGGGAGCATCCTATTATCAGCGGAACCTTGAGAGCTTAAGTTTTGATGGGAGACTTTTCATTATTGGCTTTCAGGGTGGGACGTCTACAGAAGCAGATCTCCGTGCTTTCGTTGCTAAGCGTCTAACCGTCCAAGGTATTGCAAAATTTGGATATTATCCATTTCTCTTAGTTGCTCCTATTTGGATATCTTCAATGATTTTTTTTCCTTTTTTTTGGGTTTTTTTAAAGATCACTTCTTATAATGGATCAGTTTCTTTGACCAAATACCGACTAGTATTAATAATGGCATTAAATTTACTTTTAGAAAGATTGTGACATTGTAATGGTCTTAACTAAGAATTATGATATATATATATGTGTGTGTGTGTGCAAGGAAACCAAACTCGTGGATATCCAATTCTCAATATGCTTCCAATTTCTTGCATTTTAAGTGGCATCTTTTCATTTTACTTGTATATGCAAGGGATTGGCTAGATGAAATTGGGGAGAAAGTTTACAAAGGTGGCATTTTATTTTTCCATGACTTCTACGTCCCTTTACTTTGGGTGTTTTCACGTTTTTTCCCCCGTTCAAATCTGTTTAGAAGCTTCAGCTCATTTTACATTAGAGTTATTTTCTTCGTTCACCACTCACCTGGCACATCCCATCTGAGCTTTTGCTTCCCTTGACTTTTTTCTTAGGAGTATTTTTCTGAAAAAATTTCTAAGAACTGGCATTCAATGAGTATTTGCTGAGATGTTCCCCCCCTTCCTCTGCCTCTCTCTTTACAGGGATGGGGCGGGAATGGGATCTATCCTATGTTGAACACATGACTGTTAATTATACCTTAATGCGAATGTCTATGCAGGGGCTGGCTTGCGTACTAGAACTCCTGAAAATAAAGCTGTCATTATTAATGAAGTGGAGAAGAATGTTTGGCCTGCAATTGCAGCAGGAAAGGTTAAACCTGTGGTCTACAAGTATTTTCCTCTATCTGAAGCAGCAGAGGCTCACCGGCTCATGGAAAGCAGCAAGCATATTGGGAAGATTCTGCTTTTACCTTGAAGCTAGACGTGGTCTCTATGACACTGTTACACCTAGCCAGTTTGGACCTTTTCTGTGTATTTGAGCTAGGATATTACTGGGTGCATGCACATGTGTTGTAACAGGAGGCAAGTCCTTCAATATTGTGGTTTTGGAAACAAATTTCATAGATACGGTGGTTTTCAAACAATTGCCATGGATACTGCAGTTTTTTTTTTAAATGATCAGTGTCGCATTTTCAAAGTGAGAGTGCCGAATTTTGAGGTTTTTTTTTTTTTTTTAAATGTCAAATTTTGGTGTTCAATGGCATGTAGTGTCAAACTATGATATGCTTGTGAAAGTGCGACACCTGCTTAGCTGAGACCCTTCGAAATTCGGCTCTCATCCAAGTGTCAAGCCTTTGTAGACTTGAATAGGAAATTGCAGAGTAAAATTTTGACTATCAACCTTCCAAGTGCATGTTTTGTTTTGTTTTGTTTTGCATGAAATGACTACTCTGCATGCATACTGTTTCACTAATTTTACACGGCAACTTCTTGAACTTCACCCTCCCCATTTATGTCTTCTTCTATTCACTTATTCCTCTTCACTCTTCATTCTCTCCATTTGAAGAGTGAAGAGGAAGAAGTGAATGGAGAGAATGAAGAGTGAAGAGGAAGAAGTGAATGGAAGAAGACATAAATGGGAAGGGTGAAGTTCAAGAAGTTGCCGCGTAAAATTAGTGAAACAGTATGCATGCAGAGTAGTCATTTCATGCAAAACAAAACAAAACAAAACCTACACTTGGAAGGCCGATAGTCAAAATTNGTAGACTTGAATAGGAAATTGCAGAGTAAAATTTTGACTATCAACCTTCCAAGTGCATGTTTTGTTTTGTTTTGTTTTGCATGAAATGACTACTCTGCATGCATACTGTTTCACTAATTTTACACGGCAACTTCTTGAACTTCACCCTCCCCATTTATGTCTTCTTCTATTCACTTATTCCTCTTCACTCTTCATTCTCTCCATTTGAAGAGTGAAGAGGAAGAAGTGAATGGAAGAAGACATAAATGGGAAGGGTGAAGTTCAAGAAGTTTCCGCGTAAAATTAGTGAAACAGTATGCATGCAGAGTAGTCATTTCATGCAAAACAAAACAAAACCTACACTTGGAAGGCCGATAGTCAAAATTTTGCTCTGCAATTTCCTATTCAAGTTTGCAAGGCTTGACACTTGGATGAGAGCCGAATTTTGAAGGGTCTCAGCTAAGCAGGTGTCACACTTTCACAAGTATATCATAGTTTGGCACTACATGCCATTGAACACCAAAATTCAACATTAAAAAAAAAAAACCTCAAAATTCAGCACTACACTAATTTTTTTTCAAAAATTTGACACTCTCACTTTTAAAATGCGACACTCACTTTTAAATTAAAAAAAAATTTGACATTAAAAAAAAAACTTCAAAATTTGGCACTCCACTAATTTTTTTTCAAAAATTCGGCACTCTCACTTTGAAAATGCGACACTGATCATTTAAAAAAAAATTGCATATCCATGGCAATAATTTGAAAACTACCGTATCTATGGAATTTGTTTCCAAAATCACAATATTGAATGACTTGCCTCGTTGTAACAATGCTTATGGATGCTACAAGGTTGTAATTTACAATTTAAAAATAGAGAAAGCATTATGTATCATTTGTATTTGAGGCAGCCGAGCCAGTTGTATATTTCTTCTCTTTTAGTTTGCCGTGGCTGAGCTCATTTTTCTACCTCTCACTACCTACACATTTTGAAATTAAGGGTTGCAATACATTAATGTGAACATCCACATAATTAACATGACCTTCTAAAGTTCTACTAACAGCTTATGGAAGCTACTCTGGAGTAACGCGCAAGACTCAATAGTCAAAGTCCCTAATGTAAAACTGTATCACTGTTTATTCGTTAATTCATTTATGATTTCTATCTTGGTGGAGAGAGATTCTAATTCAAAGTAATTACAACTAGTCATCAGTCATCACTAATCTTTGGCACATGATCAATGGTGGGATTGGATGTCGCATTTCAGTTGTTTTCCTCATTAGCCACTTCAACTTGTCAGGTGAGCTTAACATGAAAAGTTATTCAATTGCTAATTAAATTTTATGTTATTTTCCTGTAAATCCGTTATTAGTTCAATTTCATTGTGTTTTTCTCTTCTTGAACATGTCCTTAATTAAGATCTTTCTGCCTAATTTAAAATCAATCAGTTAGAGGCTTTTCTGCAAGGAGTGATCCTTCAGTAACAGTTGCAGGCTCCAGAAATTTTGTTTCAAACTGTACAAATTGTGTGTTTATTCTTTTCATAGTATGTACTAGTCAATACGGGAATTATTATATCTTTACTTGATATAATTTGCATTTGAATTTTTCTTTTATATTGTGGTTAGGTGGTGTCTGGGTCAGCTTGTGCACACTTAGACTAATCAATAATGCATTTCAAATGGTTATTAGTATTTTTGGGGCGATTAGGGGTGTTATGAGCTGCCGTGTACACAAAACTATTTACATGAATCACTTGCTCGTCAGCAGACACCTTAAAAGGTCAAATAAGTATTTGAACAAGCTCAAATCATTGATGGAGGAGCTTGATGCCCGGAAAGAAGATGTGAGCAGCCAACTAAAGTAAATGTGGGTTTAAAAAGGGATAAAGCCAAAGACAGCAGTCGAGTTCTTGCTGAAAAATATTGGAAAGATTACAACTGAAGTGAGTAGATTCATAAGGAAAATTGAACAAGGAAATGGAAGTGCAGGTGGTTTCTTCCAGAAGCAAGTTGGTAGAAATTTTTGAGAAACGCAGATGCCTTTAGGCTTTGTCTGGGGAGAACTTCTGCTTGCATACTCTTGTTGACAGACAAGCTTTGATGCCAGGGACAGAATAGGAGCCTAGCTCTGTGATATTTCTTAATGGTCAGAAAATTGTTTGATCCAACTTTTGTCTCGGATTTTTTCTCCATGCCATAATTCATCCTGCATGGTTGTAAAAAAGTCGTTCTCTCTTGCTTTCTTTGACATTGTAATAAAAGTACAAGAGTATACCTTTATCTCTTACTAGAGCTAGTTTGCTTAGATTCAAGGCAACTTTTAAACTACATAACAAAATTCACTCTTTTACAGAATGACAAAATTCTTTGACATTGTCTTTGTTATTCTGTCTTCACAACAAGAGTCTCAAAGCCACCACTGTTTATGCTGAGATGGTTGGGGTGCTTAGTGGTTGTCCCAAAGCCTACTCCACCTGACCCATATTGCTGCACAACAAGCACCGAGGAGCGTGAACTGAAACTATTTGCTGCCACTATGTCTCCTACAACTCCAAGTTCGGGGCAATCACTCCATTCCAACAATTTTGATAGGGCCAAAGAATTCCTTCCTTTTCCTTGTCCAACGATGTACAAATCATACCCATTTTTGTCCAAATCAGTCAAAATTCTAGAAATATCATCGCCATTATGGGCATCCTTCTCAAAGTAAGTTATAGAATCCTCATTGTTCACTGCCTTGAGTCTAAAGGAACTCACATAATCATCATCCAGCTCTTTCTGCTTCTCACTATCCATTATTGCAGATAATAGATCTTGAGCGTCATCATGGTTAGAAGTATCCACTTCTGCAGCTTCATCAAACAAAAGAATCCGCACCACAGAGAGTTGGATCCCTGGATGCCTTGCCATTCTCCAAGCAACAGCTAGGGCTTCATGGTCATCAAGACCACCAATGAAGACCATAAGAATATGCATGTTAACTTTGGACAATGATCCAAGACCATGATCAACGAAGACTCCCACAGAACAAGGAGCAGCATGCAAAACATTTAGGATTATGTCCCTATGTGCAATATCGGTTGTCTCCAAGGCACCATCTGTAGTTGAGTGTTTGTGAAAGGGGAGGAGAATTAAGGCTGTGAACTTCTCCTCGGCGAAGTTGTGTATGTCCTCATGAATGGTTTCATAAGATGACAAAGCACTCAGGATTTCAACTTTAGCAGCATCATGTTCATCTGCAAATGTTTCAAAGGAATTGGTTATGATTTCAAAGTCTGCTTTTGATTTTGTCAGAGTTTGTGCTCCAAGAGGCGTAGTGGGCTGCTTCATATGGGCAGCAAGAAGGGCAGTGGTGCGGCCAGTAAGCTCGACAAGGTGAAGGGCGAATACTTGTAAAGGGGAAACTCTGGTGGCATTCCAGGTCTCAAGAATGTTGATCATGCCCGTGGCTTGGTTAGTATTGTGGACACAAGCCAAAATTCGAAGCTCCGCATCAACTCTTAACTTTTGAATAGTCCTCAGCTTGTATCGCGCAAACCTTCTTCTTGGTTTGTATACTGCATTAATGATAGGAGAGACTACTATAGTCATTAGAAGAATAGCAGACATCATAAGTGTATATGAGGCAGGATTCAAAATCTGCAGAACAAAGTTAAATTGAAGCCAATTAAGTTGCTGTGATTTGATTAACAAAAGAAGCATTTTGTAAAATACTAATTAGGCATATTACTGATAAATACCTTCTTGTCAGATGCAATGTTGAGAATAACAAGTGACAAGACGCCTTTTGTGTTCATAAGTAATCCAAGACCCATGGCATCTCGAGCAGGCATACCAAAGAAGGATGTAGTTAAGAAAGTGCTAAAAACTTTTTGAACACAGAGCAAGAGAATAATCACTATCGACGCAAACCAACTTTGCTGACTTAGGCTAAAAAAATTTAGTCTAATCCCACAGTTAGCAAAGAAGAGAGGTGCTATAATCCCAGATGCAAAATCATCTGAAGTCTCTATAAGCAAGTCAGCAAATCTCCCATGAGGGATGATTAGTCCATATACAAAAGCCCCAACAATAGAGTGGGTTCCAAGAGTATCTGTAATATGTGCACAAACAAATGCCCCTAACACCACAAATACCAAGTGCTTAGGCTTCCATGATTCCTCCTCCATTTTTCTGTCAATTAACCGCACAAGGGAAGGACGTATCACGTAGAAGCAAATAAGAACAAATAGTATAGTGCTCAACACAGAGTAGATAGCTTTGCGATCATTGATAGCAAATGGAATCAACAACAAAAACAACAACCAGTTATACATGTCAGTGATCATGGCTGCATTTAATGCTGCTCGGCCAAGCCCAGTATAGAGAAGCTTAAGATTAGCTAGGATGTGTGCAAGGACAGGAAAGCTTGTGATACTAACGGCTAGACTCCAAAACAGATAAGCTTTAGGCGTATATTCATCATAATTAGAAGAATGTGGTTTAGCTGTGGAAGTTACTTGCTGTAGATGGAAGATGCCGGCGCCAATCATCATTGGAATAATAATGCTGGCAATGGCAATGCACGTAACTTTCTTTCCTGCTCCTAGGACTGTGTCTAAGTTCATCTCCATTCCACATAGAAAGACATAGTAGGCAACACCGATATTTGCTATGGTTTCGACACTGAGAACTCCATTTGAAGGGAAAATCATCGTATAAAAGGTTGTTCTCCCCACTAGATTAGGACTTAGTATAAAACCAGACTGCATATAAATTTAGAACACCCAAGACTTAGAATGCACGGAATTTACCAAAAAAATAACAAAATAAAATGACATTCTTACGTAATACTTTAAAAAGGACATAACAAACTGAAGTGGGGATTAATCTGACAACAAAAATATGTGGATCACTGCGTAGGAAATAAAACATAAAAAATAAATAAAGTATTATTTAAACGAAACAGAATATGTATATTTGTACTTACAAGAATCTCAGCTACAAGACGAGGTTGATGAAGAGGTTTAAGAATGAAGTAAATAAGTCGAGTAGCGAATAAGAGAAAGGTGATTTGGCCAGCTAAAATTGGAAGGCGATTAGCGAGGACATTATCGGATTTCCAAATATCGTTTGGGTTACTAACATCTACCGTATAACATCCTCTTCCAATGTTGTCTGCCATTCTTGTGATATTGCTGCTTCTTCTTCAGACAAAAATTTCAATGTCTGAAGCCAATAGACTTGCCTTATAAACTCCTCTTTCGGACAGAGAATGTAATGTTTGAAGCCAGTAGACCTGCTTTGTAAACCCATTGGCATGTATTGAACTAGAAAAGGATAGAAAGTACAATTAACAATTTTTTGCCAAGATTTCGGCACGTTCTATTTTAGGTGGCATTTTGTTTTATGAATAGCTATAATTGCTTATTGTTGGATTCTGCTTCTATATCTTTTCCTCTTCTACAGGAAGAAAGTTAGTTACAAAAAGACCCTAACTTATTCTATTATATTGGCGTTTTGCCTCATTAATGATTTGTAATTGGTTATTACTAGATTTTAGATATATATGTTATCTTATTATTTTATTAATATTATAAAATTATTATAATTTCAAATTAGATAAATAATTTTTTTGAAATAATTAATGTAGATATTAATTAAAGCAAACTAAGAAATAGCAAAGAAGTATGATATATTTTGAAAAAAAAATATAATAAGTTAACTACAAATAATTAATTGTTTAAATACCTATTGTTTTGGTTTAAGTTGATCTTGACCAAATAATAGGCACCATAATAATAATAATAGTAGTAGTAATATTTTAAAGAAGTTTTTTCCAATCATTAATATCTTTGTTTTCCTTTAGTTTCTCCATTCATGAATGTTTTCTTTCTCTTTTCAATCGTTGAAGGATTAGAAGTGATAAGATATGGAAGAAAAAGACCAAAATTACTCTATTATTCTAAACTATTTAACTATTTTAAAATTATTTACTTAAATAGTACTGTTTTAATTAAAATATAATAGGACAAATAAAGTGATATTGTTGGTCCCTCCAAATGAATTGGCGGGATCTCATTGGTCCCCTCCAAATTAAGTGACATGTGCAGGATCCTTTTTATTTGTTACTTATATTATTTTTTTATTCAAAACAATTCCATTTTGATAAATGCTTTCAAAGTAATCTTATTTAAGTAATTTGTTTCTAAAAGTGCATTTTTTTTGGTTAATAAATCCTATTAATTAAGAACTAAAATAAAACTAAAAATAATTTATTTATTTATTTTTATATTTGATGATCATTTTATAAAATAATGTTCAATAAATAAAGAAAAGGAAAAAAAATGAAAGATTTACGAGTAATTACAAAAGGATAATATAAAATCTCTTAAATTTTATGTAAGAAAAAAACTTCTGTGCTAATTTTTTTTTTTTTGGCCTTGAGAGTAATGCTATAGAGGGTTCTTAGTTTTGGCATTATCTATTACAGCATAGTCAGCTAGTGGAAAATATAATAATGCACAACTGCATACGGTATGTTTGGTTAATTGTTTGTATAGAAACTGGAAGATTCTATTTATTAGGAATTGAACTTAGAAAGTGCATTTGCATGCTTTGTTACTTTGTTTTGAGCAAAATGGTGTCTATCGAGCATGGTGGCCTATAAATATCATCGTCAAAATTTTAGACAAACTCATAACTCCGCGTGCCAAGACTAAAGCCATTGGGTTCCTGTTTCTCTGGCGTAGCATTCCTGGTAAAGTGGGCAATATTGAAAATTCTATAGTCAAGAGTCAACAACTAAAAGTCCACTCTCCATTGTAGTAGTAGCCTAGTAGGTAAGGATAATTTGCATTAAATATAGAAAATTCATTAAAAACTCGTATAGTTGTTTCCTGTCAATTTTCTGTATATGCTTCGGTTTGTTACTAACCGAACTGCTGGTTTGCCTTCTTCTGCTGTTCCTTCAACATCCCATTCCCAAGTAAGCTTAATTAAACTTAGTTTTGGCTTATGTTCTGCCCTTGCTGAATTTACATTCATGTGATTTATTAAGACTTAGCTGTTGAGTTGTTGCTAGTCAGAGGCCTCTCTTGATTTGTTGAAAGGACTCTTTCTGGATTAGCTACAATCCAGAAGGTGTCTTAATATATAGCTAGGATTCTTTAGCTGCTGCAATAAACTGGCCTAAGGGTTATGGTGTCCCTCTCCCTCTGAACCTTTTTCACTTGTGAGTCTGCATTTGACCATGGATGTTGTTGGGTCAGTGGCAAGCATCATAAGCTGCTTGTGTGCAAGCAATCCTGCGCAAGAATCACTTGCACAGCAGTGTAAACATGTAAGGAAACCAAGAAGGAATCTCAATAAGCTGAAATCATTAATGGAACAGTTAGATGCCCGGAGAGTTGATGTGAACATTAAACTAGATCAAATGTGGGTGGAGAAAGGGATGGAGCCAAAGGAAGAGGTAAAATTGTGGATGAAAAGTGTTGATGGAGTTAAAACTGAAGTGAGTAACCTCACAAATGATACTGAAAGTGAAAGAGGAAACTCATGTGGCTGTTCCTTCAATTTCTTTTGTTCACGGGTAAAGTTAGGAGGCGCTATTGATGAAAAGATTGGTGAGGTTAGAGTGCTTCTTGAGAAGGGCCAATTCTTAGATGATTCATTGGCTGAAACCTTGCCTAGGATAGGGTATACTCTTCCCGCAACTCCACTAATGGAGTGTGCAACAACTATGCAAAGTTTAGCTACGATTTGGGAGTGCTTATCAGATGATAGAGTGAAAAGAATTGGTGTTTATGGGATGGGAGGAGTTGGGAAAACAACAATTGTGACAGAAATTAACAACCGTCTTCTAAAAGAGAGAGACTTTAATCTTGTCATATGGGTTACTGCACCAAAGGAGTTAAACCTTGCAAAACTACAGAAGGGTATTGCAGAGAAGGTGGATTTAGATCTTTCAAGATGTGAGGATGATGTTACTAGAGCAGCCAAGATATTTGAGGCTCTAAATAGGAGGAGGAGATTTACACTGATTTTAGATGATTTATGGGAGCCATTCTCTCTTGAAAGAGTTGGAATACCAATACCAACAGCAGAGAATGGTTGCAAGATTGTGATAACTACTCGATTATTGAGTGTTTGTCGAGGCATGGAGACAGACCAGGACATAGAAATAAAGGTTCTCTCAGAGAATGAAGCATGGGATCTTTTAAGGGACAAAGTTGGGCAGCAAGTGTTGAATTCTCCAGAAGTACAAGTGATTGCAAAGGATGTGACTAGAGAATGTGGTGGTTTGCCTCTTGCTATTATAACAGTTGGACGAGCCTTGAGAAATGCAACTGACGTTTCAGAGTGGGAATGTGCATTGGCAGAGTTAAGAATCTCAACAGCAAACATTGAAAGGATGGAAGAAGCAGTATTTTCCCATTTGAGATTTAGCTTTGCCAAGTTAAAGGATGACATAAGCAGGTCTTGCTTCCTCTTTTGTGCTTTATACCCTGAAAGTCATCAAATTGATACTGAGGAGTTGATAGAGTATTGGGTGTGGGAGGGTTTATTGGGCAATGTTGGGAGGATACCAGTAATCAAGAGGAGGGGGAAAATCATATTGAATGAACTAAAATATGCATGCTTGTTAGAAACTCTAACTCAAAATGGGTTGGAGTTTGTCAGAATGCACGATTTGATTAGAGATATGGCCATTACAATCATGAGAACGAACCCTCACTGCATTATTGGAGCTGGAATTAGAATGACAAAACATCAATGGGTTGAGGAATGGACAGAAGATGTCCAAAGGGTATCCTTAATGAGAAATGACTTGAAGTGTATTCCCTTCAACTTTAACCCAACGTGTCCTAGACTTACTTCCTTGTTATTGCAATTCAACTCATTTTCTGAGAATATATCCCATGATTTCTTTGACAATATGCAACTTCTAAAGGTTCTTGACCTCTCCTACACGGGGATTGATTGCCTTCCTAGGTCACTCTCTAATTTGGAGAATCTATGTGCCTTGTTATTGACTAGTTGTTGGAATTTAACAGCAGTCCCCTCTTTGGAAAAATTAAAGAAGTTGATGGTTTTGGATCTCTCTTGTTCTCCAAGAATGAAGGAACTCCCAGATGGAATGGAAAATTTAGGCAATTTGAGACGCCTGAATCTCTCCAAGACAGGAATTGAAATCTTACCATTTGGATTAATATCCAAATTCACCTATTTGGAAGATTTGTTGATAGGTGGATGTGGAATCTTGTGGGGATCAATGACAGTTAAAGCAATCAGTGGAGGAGCTACTATTGAAGAAGTCATATCATCAAGTTTATCTTCTCTTGAAATAGACTTGTGGAATGTAGATGTCTATGATCAATATGCCAAATCTGGTCAATGGAATCACCTAAATAAGTTCAAGATCACGGTTGGACAGCCCCAAGCAGAATTCTTTGATGAAAGAAGTCTAGCCTTTAGTGGAAGATTTCTTCTAAGAGGAAATCCTGTTTCTCTGCCACCAAACATTTTGGAGCTGCATCTAGATGACTGTGCTGATATTAAACGTCTGAGCATGTGCTTATTGAATATGACACAGTTGAAATCATGTAAAATCAGGTGGTGTGATGACATGGAATGCATCATTGGCTCGGAGCTTGAGGAGAACAATTTATCCATGCTAGAGAGTATGGAACTCTTGATTTTAGGAAACTTGAAGATGATATGTAGTAATGTGGTGAGACCATGTACTTTGATGAGCCTGAAAACTATCAATGTGGAATATTGTCCCAAGCTAAAGACTCTATTCTCAGGGCAGCTTTTGCTTGAACTTAAAAATCTTGAAGAAATTAGTGCCCGCGGGTGTACTAATATGGAGGACATAATGAAAGGAGAAGAGGAAAATACTGTTGGAGCAGATGAACATGCTGCTACAATTGAATTTCCAAAGTTAAAAAGGCTGAGGTTGAAATATATGTCCAACTTGAGGAGTATATACAATGGAACCATTGTCTGCTATTCTTTAAGTTGCATTGAAGTAGTATCCTGTGATGCTTTAAAGAGGCTGCCCCTTGCTCTATGTACAATTGGCACTCAGCAGCAACTATCAGCCCCAACTGCTCTTGAGGAAATCAAAGGAACAAGAAACTGGTGGGACTCACTGGAGTGGGATCAGCCTGATACTAAATATATCCTGCGACCTTTCTTTGTAGAAACTGGATTATTAGATGCATCCAGATCATAATGGAAGTAGCAGGTAAGCATGACTGATAGATATCTTCAAAACTAAACATATGAAATTGTTTCTGTTCAAGAATCAGGAAAGCAATGTGAAAGCTGTGTTTGTTGTAGGAGCTTATCTGGAATGCAATGCCAAAACCCATTTCATATTGCTAATGCCTAATGCAGTGAAGCAATATATCCAAGAGCTAGCAGTAGTGTTGGTACAGAGTTCAAGTTGTTAAGACTTGCATCCCAAGCAATGGCATCCTCTGCAAATGGACTGCAAATGTCTTGGAATTTTACTACTTTTACTTTTTCCCAATAAGCTATATATGTATAAACTTTTCCCCATTATTTTAGGGATCTATCAGATTAACATTTCGTTTTTGGATCGAAATATTACCATTTAATTTTGCATTTACATTCACCATTTTGGAAGCATTGTGGATGAGGATGAGTGATTCTTTCGTTTGCTGGGATTCATAGTTGAATGCAATGACTGGCGAAGCACGTAGGAAGCAGTATTCTTCTCATGTTTTCTCTAGCATGAATGTAGAAGCCATCATTGTGCCAATGAGCACTTTTCTCATATCACAGTTTGCTTTGGCCTTGACCACTCAGTGAGCAAAATTTGAAGCTGGTTGTACCAAAGTATAAAGCAGAACAGAAGTCAATATGCAAAAATTAAAGTTTAACAAAACTAATGTAGTGATGCCTAAGCATATTGATGAGCAAACAATTCATGCCAGATAATTTAAAAGCAGGAAAAATCACCACCCATTCCCATTAATGACATTTTTCCAGGTCCTGTGATTGGTGCTTAATTTCCGTTAAGATGTGGAAATTAGCTGTCTATGGTAGTGTTGATTAATGAACTGGCCCCCTGGTTTAGTCCATCACATAATCACAGTGATTGAAATTTTGTCCAAGTAGTATCCACCGAAATTCATGAATTTTCAATATTCAGCCTTTGGGTTAGGGTCCTTGATCTAGAGGTAAATTGCACATGGCCTAGAATTGAAGAAATTTCATGCAATTTATCTCAATAAAAAATAAGGAAAAATTATCCTCAAGTTCTAAAATTTGAAAGAAAAGACACATAGGCATGTTAGGTATTTTATTTCTAGTTAAGTGCTTGTCATAATTTAAGAAATGATCAAAATACTTATCGACATCATGTAATTATTCTGTTTATATTTGAACATGATAACCACATACAAAAAAAATCGTATTTCAACATAATAATCACATATATAAATAAATAAATTACATAGAGTCTAAGGGTATTTTAGTCAATTTTTTGGTGTGTCTAGTACCTTATTGGAAATAAGATGCTTGTTGCACCTAATTGTCTTTTCTTTCAAGTTGAATAATTTCCTCAAATAGTAATGTTTTGTATAAACAGCATTAATTAAACTGTAACAATCTGAAGTAACGCGTAATCAATATATATAATTCCAGACGGTATTCGAATTTCAAAGTTCCTCATGACATGACTTCCTAAAATTCCACTTAACAGCAATACAGCATATGGAAGCTGATATGAAGTAACGCGTAAGACTAATAGTCAATGGCTAAAGTCCGTAACATTGATATATGACTTCTAATTTTGTGGAGAGATTAGAATTAATTACAACTACTCATCACGAATCGACGGGATATGATCAGTGATTGAAATGTTGCACTTACAGTTGGTTTCTTAATCAGTCCCTTCAAGCTTTCAACATATCAGGTGAGCTTCACATAAATAGTGATTCAATTGCCATTCCCAATCATTTTTTGTCTAATTTTTCTTTCCTTTTTGCTCTGAATCAGTTATTACTTTATTTATTTTTCTCTTCTTGAACATGTCTTTCATTGAAATCTTTCTGCTTAATTCAGGATCAAGCAGTTGGAGGCAAAGAGTGACGCTTCAGTTACAGTTAGTAGCACTCCATAACTTCTGTTTCAAACTGTAGAAATCGTATGTTCATTCAGTTTTCTATTATATACTGGTAGATACAAGTAGAGAAATTAAGAAATCATTATGTGTTTACTTAATACTAGTTCCAGCACCGTGCATTGCAAGGAGAGATATTAAGAACAGAGAAAGCTGTCTTTAAGAGAGGAAAAAAAAAAAAAAAAAAACAGCATGACAGGGTAGTTACTCGTGAAAAGTGAGAAAAAAAATAGTCAAAATAAGAGAGGTAAATGAGCGAGTAGCATTCTCTTTAATAGCTTTACTCTCAACAAAAGTGCCCTCTATTAGTTGTATTTAGGGATAACTTGCATTTGAAATATTTTTAGTGTTATTGTGGAGTGGTGTTTGAGTCAGTTTGCGCCCACTTAGGCTAATAATAATTTATGTTTGAAATGGCCATTAATACTTTGGCGGCGATTACGGGTGTTATGAGCTGCTTGTGTACACAAAACTATTTGCATGAATCACTTGCTCAACAATTTAGACACCTTAGAAGGCCAAAGAAGAACTTGAACAAGCTCAAATCATTGATGGAGGAGCTTGATGCCCGGAAAGAAGATGTGAGCAGCCAACTAAAGCAAATGTGGCTTCAGAAAGGGATGAAGCCAAAGATAGCAGTGGAGTTATGGCTGAAAAATGCTGAAAAGCTTACAAGTGAAGTGAGTAGACTCGTAAGGAAAATTGAAGAAGGAAATGGAAGTGCAGGTGGTTTCTTCCCACGTTACATTTGTTCGAGAATCAAGTTGGGAGAAAATATTGAGAAAAGAATCTTAGAGGTGATCCAGATTATTGAGAAGGGTCAATTTTCAGATGATTCAATGGTTGAAACTTCTCCTAAGAAAGGTTACACTCTTCCTACAACAAGGTTGATGCAACATGGAACAACCATGGAAAGTTTAATTTTTACTTGGGAGTTGTTATTGAATGATAGGGTGAGAAAAATTGGTGTCTGTGGGATGGGTGGAGTAGGGAAAACGACAATCATGCGTGAAATTAACAACCGTCTATTAAAAGAGAATAGACATTTTGATTGTGTTATATGGGTTACTGTTTCAAAGGAAGTAAGCCCTGAGAAATTGCAGAAGGCTATTGGAGAGAAGGTTGATGTTGATCTTTCAAAATTTCAGGATGAGACTACAAGATCTGCAGCACTGTTTGAAGCTTTAGAAAGAAGGAAGAGATTTGTGTTGATTCTTGATGATCTATGGGAACCATTCTCTTTTGAAAGAGTTGGAATACCTATACCAACATTAGAGAATGGTTGCAAGTTAGTGATTACTACTCGAAAGTTGAGTGTTTGTCGCGGCATGGAGACAGATCAAGATGTACAAGTGAAGGTTCTTTCAGAGAATGAAGCATGGGATCTCTTCAGGGACAAAGTTGGAGACAAAGTATTGGCTTTGCCAGAAATTCAACAGATTGCTAAAGATGTGGCCATGGAATGTATGGGCTTGCCTCTTGGTATTGTCACAGTGGGAAGGGCTTTGAGAAATGCAACTGATGTTTCTGAATGGGAGATTGCATTGGTAGGACTAAGAGCCTCATCAATCAACATTGAACAAATGGAAGAAGCAGTTTTTTCACGTCTAAAATTTAGCTTCACAAAATTGAAGGATGACACAATGAGATCTTGCTTTCTTTTCTGTGCTCTATACCCTGAAGGTCATCTGATTGATGCAAATGAATTGATAGAATATTGGATGTGGGAAGGTCTATTGGGTAGAGTGGGTAGGACATCAGCAAGCAAACAGAAGGGAAAACTCATACTGAATGAGCTGAGATATGCATGCTTGTTGGAAAGTGCAACAGAAAATGGGATGGAGTGTGTCAAAATGCATGATTTAATAAGAGATATGGCCATCACAATCATGACGACAGATACTCGTTGGCGCTGCATTGTCAAAGCAGGCATTGGATTGACAAAATCTCCACACATTGATGAATGGGAAGAAGATGTTCAGAGGGTGTCATTGATGAGGAATGACTTGAAAAATGTTTGTGTTGGTAATCCACCATCATGTCCAGGAGTCACTTCCTTGTTACTGCAATACAATTATTTTGCAGAGAACATACCATATGATTTCTTTGACTTCACGCAAGGTCTAATGGTTCTTGATCTCTCTTACACTGGGATAACTCTCTTACCTGGATCAGTCTCTAACTTGGAAAACCTACGCGCCTTGTTATTGAGCAACTGTTGGAATCTAAGAACACTCCCTTCTTTAGCAAAGCTCATCAAGTTAATGGCTTTGGATCTTTCATTTTCGCGAAACATAAGAGGACTTCCACATGGAATGGAACATTTAGGAAATCTAAGACGGTTAAACATCTCCAGTACCATGATTCAAATCTTGCCATCAGGGTTGCTATCAGCATTGATCCTTTTGGAAGAGTTGTTGGCATGTAATGCTCTTGATTTTCAGGTACCATTGCCATCAACCAATGTTGAAGTGGGGATTGAGGAAGTCATATCAGCCTCAAGTTTATCTTCTCTTGAATTGGACTTCTGGAGTTTTGAACTCTATGATATGTATACCAAATCTGGCCACTGGGTTCAGCTAGATAAGTTCAAGTTCAATGTTGGACCTGGAGACCTCCAATTAGGAGTCTCTGAGCAAAGGAGCATAGCATTTCTTGGAATATCCATTACGCCAGAATGTCCCATAATAATCCCAGCAAATACTATTGAGCTAAAGTTTTGTGAATGCCGTGACATTACACAGCTTACTACTTGCCTGTTGAATGCAGAGAAGCTTAAGAAATGTACAATAGTGTGCTGTTACAGTGTAGAAAGCATTGTTGACCCGGCACACAATGATTTATCGATGCTGGAGACAATGGTACTGAGCTTTTTGATAAATTTAGAGATAATATGCGGGGAATTGGTGACAACATCTACTCTTATGAGCTTGAAGATCATCAAAGTGGAGTACTGTCCAAATTTGAAGTATCTTTTCTCAGGGCACCTCTTGCTCCAACTTTTAAATCTTGAAGAAATTAGAGTCAGCCACTGTTCCAGCATGAAGGACTTGATGAGATGGGAAGCAGGAGTGGATATTCATGCTGCTAAAATCCTCTTGCCAAAATTGCAAAAGTTGAGGTTGGAATTCATGCCTAAATTGAAGGAAATATACAGGGGATTCATCAGTTTTGGTTCTCTACTCTCTGTTGAAGTTATTTCTTGTGATGCACTCAAGAGGCTACCCTTTGATCTTGATGATGCAGTTGGCATTCACCAGCAAGTGTTGGCAACACCAGCTTTGGAAATCAAAGGAACCAAATATTGGTGGGAATCGCTGGAGTGGGATGAAGTTTCTGCTAAGCAATCAATGCAATCTTTTTTTGTAGAACTGCCAATGGTTTCAGACCATGTTGGCAGTAGCAGCCAAGCAGGTGCAGACGATACATAAGATTCATTGCCAATCATTTTAATTCTTTCTCTTAGGAGGTTCTTTTCAGTATTCTATTAGTAATTTGTTCATTGATTGATTGTAATGTGCGTGTATACCTTTTCTTTGTTATCATTTTTCTTTAGAACTTCACTTCTCATGTCTACATTCGGAGTGTGAGAATGGTTCCCCATATAACAATATATACTATGTACGTTGCTCCTACAACAAAGTTCTAGTATTACTGTATTAGCTTCCTTTTTTGTTTTTGGACTTGAGTGATTGGATAGTTGAATTTCATATCAGCTTTTAAAGAAGAAATGATAGAAATGCAATAAGTTAATTCCTCTATCATGAGATTTTGGTCAAATAAGATATTTGATCTCCATTTCATAAACTATTGTCACGGTTGCAATCAGGGCGAATTTAAAAATCTTATGTAATAGGACAACATATATACACGCATAAAAAATTAAATTTTTTTTATTATTTTAGATAAATTTTTTTTCTAAATAATGCATAATATGAGTTAGTTTACTAAATAAAAAGCCTTATCTATTTATACTAACTCTTCTCATTAATGAATCCTAAAAATTATTTTAAATTGACAATAAAAATTGAGCTTCGAAAGCTTTTCATATCTTTCCTCTATAATATCTATAAAAAAATATATGTATATATCAGAAAATTTAAAAGAAGTATAAAATTCATGTAATATTTAAATTTAGTTATAATTTTGGCTTTTTTATTTTGTCCGAATCGATAATTTAATCTCTTTATTTTAATTTTGAATAATTTAATCCTCTTATTTATTAAAATATAATAATTTTATCTTTCATCCTAATTATTTTTTAGTTGTGGTATTAAAAAATATTTTTTACATTTAATTGTTAATTTTTCAGTCAATTAAATTAAATCTATTTAAAATTACAATTAAATGAAAAGAAGGAAAAAAAACGTTAGTGCAACTGTGCAACAGATAGAGAAAGAGAACGGAGCGTGCGGGAGACGGTGAACGATAGAGAGAAAGAAGCTAGGGTAGAGTGGAAGGGTATCAAGAAAAGATGGAGACAGAGCTGAGCAAGAGGAATAGAAATAGAGACTAAGCAGGGAGAAAGGAAGCAGATCGAAGAAGAGAAATCGAAATTTTAAATTTCGGGCGGGTATGCGTTTTATAATCAATACAAGTATAAAATGTAGGTACGAATATATATATATATATATATATATATATATATATCAAATAGAATGAATAATATTAAAATTTTTAAGTATTAAAAAATATTAATTATTAATTATTAACAAATAAATAACAACTAACAATTATATAAAATCTAATTATAAAAAATATAGATGTTTAATAAATACATCAATTTATAAATTTAATTTTTATTTAATCTATATAAATAGATCTTAAAAGTTAAAAGAGTCTAATTTAATTAATAAAAATAGTATAACAAACATTAAAAATAAATAAAAAGAAGACAATTTATTAGGTTCTAAAAATCTATCAGTCTAGCAGATAATCTAATCTTTGAGTGCAAATAATAATAACATCATCATAAATAAAATTATGATTTAACATATAGTCCCATAAATAAATAAAAATAACATTTACGTTCAGTTTTATAGCAGATAGTCTAATCTTTGGGTGCAAATCTTTGAGTGCAAAATAAAAAAAAAAAAACTATCTGTTAGTTTAGTCTAATCTCTGTCTCCCGCCGTCCTCTCTCTCTGTCTCTCGCCCTTCTCTCTCTCTCTGTAGCCTACCTCCTCTCCGGCGCCTCCCTACCCAAACCAGCCAAAAAAAAATAAAAATTAGAAGGTACGAGTTTCCTGGAGGGGGACGCGTTTCGCGTTTCGGATCCGTCTCCGAAACGGGTACGTCCTCCATTTTGCCGTTTCGGTGCTACACACCAATCCTCTGTCTCCTTTATGAATCTGTGCTGAGTAAAAGAAAAAAAAAAATATCTGTCCGACGTATGCTTTTATTTCTTGCCCGAGTGGTATCTGAGGAAAAGCTTGGAGCTATGTCGTTGGTGGGGGCAACTTTGTTAAATGATATATATAACTACTGAAAATTATTTCATGTTGTGGGGGCAAGTTCTTGTACATAGATCCGTCACTGATTGTCCCTGATAGGGAATTAAGAGCCTATACCACCTCAATATTCGTAAATTGTTTCCCTTTTTAAGCTGCTTGATACGCTTGAAGATTTCTATGGAAGCTCAAAATATTATTTCTGGGTTTTGTCCAAAATCGACAGTGCCCTTAATTCGAATTGGAAAAAGTTCATTATTTTTTAAGTTACCTCCTCCGCCCTCTTCGTCCTCTTACCGCTTTGTTCAGTCCCAGTCCCGGAAGTGGGTTTCACTTGGTGCCTGTAATTCTATTACATACAAAGTGTGCTCCAGAAAGAGAATGGAATGTAGGAGTAATGCAGAACAAGTGGGGATTGTTGGCTTTGAGGGGGACGAGATAAGAGATCAAGTGAGACGGAAAAAGCTGGCTATTTTTGTCTCTGGTGGAGGATCGAACTTCCGTTCAATTCATGAGGCATCACTTCGGGGCTCAGTTCATGGAGACGTTGTTGTATTGGTTACAAATAAAAGTGGTATGCTTTACTTCAAGTCCCTCTCTAGTCTCTTGATCACCTGATAATTTGAAAGTGGTATACTATGAGAAGATTCTAAAATTATTCACCTAGTTCGAAAGTGCTGCATTGCAAACTGTTCTTGAGTTGACATGATTTTGGTTTCTTTTTAGCCTGTGTTTCACTGTTTATTCTAGTAGGCAGTACCTAGCTCTTAGTGAGATGTGCATTTGCGTCAGGTGAAACTAAATCTTGTGTTTTGATGAATGTTTGTGACACTGTGTTATCATCCTAGATGCTTCAGCTATGTTTGGTTTTCTAGATGCATATTTTCATCAATTTTAACTGGTAATCACATGATTATACTTATGACTATGACTGGAAGAAGCCTTTTCCCCGTAAGTTGACTGCTAATTGTGCGTCTTTGAAACATCAGCAACTTGGGAGTTGGAACTAGATTATCATTTACCTTTCAGGGTATGTTTGGTACGGCGTAAAAGGGGTAAACATAAGGAGTATCATTTACTCTTTTTTTCAAGGAGTAATAATGGGTGTAAACATTACTCTTTAATTATGTTTGGTATGCTTAATAATTTGAGGAGATGAAGAGAGGAAGAAGAGAGGAGAGTTTGGGAGATGGGGGATTGGTAAAGGGGGTCCAAAATATTTCCCCCTCTATTACTCTCCTAAATAGTTTCCCTCAATTTATTTCTACAACCAAACATAAAAGAAAGTAAATTTTACTCCTTTTACCCCCCTACCAAACATACTCTCATTTTGAGTTTTACTGTACTAAAATTTTCTTTTCTTTTCTTTCTTTCTTCCACTTTATGCCACAGAGTGTGGAGGTGCAGCGTATGCCAGAAATAATGGCATCCCAGTTGTCTTGTTTCCTGCAGCAAAGGATGATTCTAATGGACTATCTCCAAGTGACCTTGTTAATATACTAAGGTCAGATGCTGCTAAATTATATTTTTCATACTTGCATTTAATTTTTTTCTAGATCTCATTCATATTATTTTGGGAGGCAGTGGCTTCTCAGCTAGGGTTGTGCAAAATTTTGGAATTATCTGGCGGTTAATGCTTAGATGCTACTTATCATATGAAGAAATTTTTTTTAATGATTATGGGAACTTTCTGCTTGATGTTCTGTCTATGCATATATTTTTAAAATGAGAAAGACATTCATTTATTTTATTTTTATATTTTATTTTATGGTAATGGTTTGTGAGTAACAGAATATGAAGGAAATCAATCAATTGTTATGAAACACAAGACACTCTACATCACTTGATGAAGAATATCTACTAAATAGGAATGTTATAATCTGGGAAAACATAACAAATGGAGAATGATGTACTCTATTAGATTTCTTAATCAACAAAAACTTTTAACTTTCTTGCATGGCATTGGATATTTATATTCAATTTTCTTTGTATTTTTTTTTTTAAATATATAATGTATGGATGCCTTACTGAAAAATGGAAAGGCAAAGAATTTTCCAAGAAAGAAAAAGAAGAAAAAATCTTCAAAAGGGGGACAAAGAAGGAGTGATGATGTTGTGCATAGAAACATAATTGTATTATTAAGATGTGTGACATTGTCTTCATCAGGAGATTTGAGGTCGATTTTGTTCTTCTGGCTGGATACCTTAAACTTATACCAGTGGAATTGATCCGAGCATATGAAAGATCCGTAATAAACATTCATCCATCACTTCTTCCAGCTTTTGGAGGCAAGGGCTACTATGGTATGAAGGTGCATAAAGCAGTAATTGCTTTTGGAACAAGGTATGCTTGTTGCAACATATTTTCATACGTTATTCGTTATTGGATTACCCTCATATGTGGTCATTGACTATTTATCTGTGTTTCATTTTCATATGTTTGGTTAGATATTCAGGTCCAACAATTCACATTGTCGATGAACACTATGACACAGGGCGAATCCTTGCCCAGCGTGTTGTCCCTGTGCTTGCTAATGACACTGCAGAGGATTTGGCTGCAAGGGTCCTTAAGGAGGTAATGGAATTTCAAAACAGAAGTAAAACAGCCTTTTAATCCTAATGAATTCAAGGAAAATTATTTATAAGAAGCATTCATGAAGTTTTAGACAATTATGCAGCCTAGAGGTAGCTTTACAAGATGAACTCCTATTGATTATCTTGGGTGCTTTTATTTCCAATTTCAGGAGCACCAATTATATGTAGAGGTGGTAGAGGCTTTGTGTGAAGAGCGCATAATTTGGAGGGAAGATGGTGTTCCTCTCATCCGCAGCAAAGAAAACCCCAATGAATTAAGCTGATGGTACTGCCATCGCCTTGATCTGAATTCACTTTCAAAAGCCTTATAATTTCACTTTTATGTTATAATATATATTCTATTTCTCATTTCTTTTTACTATAATGCTAATGTCTTGAATCTGATGGGAATTGTTGCTGTTGCAGGGGAATTTTGCTGAAGATTTTCCTTGGTATGATACATTTTACAGAAAAGCAGTCGCTCATCGGCTGTGAGGATTAGTTAAGTGACATTCTCAGAGTACTCAAGCAACAAAATTGATACATAAGAGTCTACCCTTTGATCTTGATGATGCAGGTGGCATTCACCAGCAACTGTTGGCAACACCAGCTTTGGAAATCAAAGGAACCAAATATTGGTGGGAATCACTTGAGTGGGATGAAGTTTCTGCTAAGCAAACAATGCAATCTTATTTTGTAGAACTGCCAATGGTTTCAGACCATGTTAGTAGTAGCAGCCAAGCAGGTGCATATGATTCATAAGAGTCATAGCCAATCATTTTAATTCTTTCTCCTAATGAGGTTCTTTTCAGTATTCTGTTTGTAATTTGTTCATTGCTTGATTGTCCTGTGCGTGTATACCTTTTCTTTGTTATCATTTTTCTTTAGAACTTCACTTCTCATGTCTACCTTTGAAGCGTGAGAATGGTTTCCCATATAACAATATATACCATGTACCTTGCTCCTACAACAAAGTTCTAGTATCACTGTATTAGCTTCTTTTTTTGTTTTTGGACTTGAGTAATTGGATAGTTGAATTTCATATCAGTTTTTGAAGAAGAAATAATAGAAATGTAATAAGTTAATTCCTCTATCATGAGATTTTTGTCAAATAAGATATTTGATCTCCATTTCATAACATGTTGTCACTGTTGCAATGCTCATGTCACATGCTAGTTTATCAAGAAATTCGAAAGTATAACATGAACATGGGAATCGTAAAAATCATTAAGAAAGTAATTGTACATGCTTGCAAACCAGTTATGCATAAATTCACGAAAAGAGAAATAGTGTTTGTATACCTAATATAGAGGTATAGAAAATTTAAGTCATATAAAAAAAAAATTTAAGTACATAGGTGAGTTCAATTAAAATTTAAGTGAATTTAATCAAATTCAAATTATATTATGTGTAAAGAATGTGAGAATTTATATTTGAGAAAATAACATTACTCTTTAAAATCAATAAAATAATTTATTATCTATTTTTTTTTATTGTTAGGAATGAAAATTATGAAATTTGAGATTAGGGATTGAAGATTATAGTACACAGGACCACTCTTTTCTAAGATGATATTCACATTTTTACTATCTTTATGGACAGCATACTACTAGCAATTCAAATGTTTTGCCTTCACTTTGAAGCAGCAATTTGATAGTTATCAGACTTCAATTTTTTAAAGACTAAACTAAAAAAAGTAACACCTAAACTCAAAAGTCAAAGTCTCCGGTTGTAATGTGAAATAGCAGCATCCATATTTGAAGAAAGGTTCCAACTTTGAATTGAAATCAACTACAGCTAGTAAGGATTGTCAATTGAGGCACACGATCAATTAAATGCTGCAGCTCAGCTGGTTTCTTCGTCAATCCCATCAATTTATCAGGTAACTTTAACATAAACAGCAATTCATTTGGTTATCAGTTTTGCAACGAAAATTTCTTCAATTTTCAGTTCTTTTGGGAATAAACTCTCCTGCAACTCTATTCGGCTCCTTTCCGACAATGTGCTTTTTTATATTTCTGACACAGAAAGTGAATACATTTACTGGTGTTCATCAATGGTTGAAATACATAAAGTTTTGTTCTTTCATTTGATACGAATCGTTTCCTAAATCTATCAGCTATAAAAATTAAAATGTTTCCATATATTTAGCGAAATTTATACACCCTTGGATTTATGTAAATCTATCTGTTTTTCGTGTCCAATTCAGCTGCAGGTGAAGCAATTTCGTGTAAGAGATAAGAGATTCAATTTTCTTACCTTTGTCACTTACGTTATTGTGTTGGAAATGGCTGTTAACATTATTGGGATAGTTACTAGTGTTATGAGCTGCTTGTGTGCACAGAACAGTCTGAATGAATCTCTTGCTCAGAACTATAAACACTTCAGAAGACCAAAAAAGAACTTGAATAAGCTGAATTCATCGATAGACGAGCTAATTGCCCGGAAAGTAGAATTGACTGTTAAATTAGAGCTAATATGGCTTGAAAAGGGGATGAAGCCAAAGTCAGGAGTAAAATTATGGCTGGAAAATGTTGATAAGATGGTGAGCCAAGTGAGCAGATTCACAAGTGAAATTGAACAAAAAGCAGGAAACTCAGGTGGGTTTTCCTTTTCCCCTTGTTTCGTTTGTTCTAGAATAAAGTTAGGAGAACTTATTGAGGAAAAGATCAGTGAGGTAGTGGAGCTTCTTGACGGAGGCCAATTTGTGGGTGATTCATTAGCTGAAATGACACCAAAGAAAGGGCATATTATACCCACCACCAGATTGATGAAACATGAAACAACCATGGAAAGTTTAACCAGGATATGGGAGTTCATATGTGATGACAGTGTGAGAAAAATAGGCGTTTATGGGATGGGTGGAGTGGGAAAAACCACCATCATGAGTGAAATTAACAACCGTCTATTGAAAGATGATGTGCTTTTTGATTGTGTTATATGGGTAACTGTCCCAATGGAAATAGACCTTGAGAATCTGCAGAAGCGAATTGCAGAGAAGGTTAGTGTTGATCTGTCAGAATTTCAGGATGAGACTACAAGAGCTGCTGCACTGTTTGAAGCTTTAGAAAGAAGGAGGAAATTCATAGTGGTCCTAGATGGCCTATGGGAGCCATTCTCTCTAGAAAAAGTTGGAATACCCATACCAACCATAGAGAATGGTTGCAAGCTTTTAATAACTACTCGACTATTAAGTGTCTGTCGAGGCATGGAGACCGATCAAGATGTGCAAGTAAAGGTTCTGACAGAGAATGAAGCATGGAATCTCTTTAGGGACAAAATTGGTGATCAAGTGTTGGCTTCTCCTTATATACACCAAATTGCACAAGATGTAGCAAAAGAAATCAAGGGTTTGCCTCTTGGTATTGTCACAATGGGACGAGCCTTGAGAAATGTAGCTGATATTTCAGAGTGGGAGAATGCATTGGCAGTGTTAAGATTGTCAACAGCCAACATAAGACACATGGAAGAAATGGTGTTTTCCCAATTAAGATATAGTTTTACAAAATTGAAGGATGACACGAGTCGATCTTGTTTTCTTTATTGTGCTCTCTATCCCAAAGGTCATCTGATTGATACAAATGAATTGATTGAATATTGGATGTGGGAGGGTCTATTGGGTACGGTGGATAGTATATCAACGAGAAAACAAAAGGGAAAAATCATATTGAATGAACTGAGATATGCATGCTTGGTTGAAACTGCAACTCAAAATGGGACAGAATGCGTCAAACTGCATGATTTGATAAGAGATATGGCCATCACAATAATGAGCACAAGCCCCCATTGCATTGTCAAGGCTGGCATTGGACTAACAAATCCGCCAGACATTGATGAATGGGTGGAAGATGTTCAAAGAGTTTCATTGATGAGAAATCACTTGAAATCTATTCCTGTCAGCTATCTTCCTCAGTGTCCTAGACTCACTTGCTTGTTACTGCAATATAATCCATTTCCTAAAAATATACATACTTTCTTTGACTTCATGCCAAGTCTAAAGCTTCTTGATCTTTCTCACACTGGGATTGATTCTCTGCCAGAATCACTCTCTAATTTTGAGAATCTACGTGCCTTGTTATTGAGCAATTGTTGGAATCTAAGAGAAGTTCCTTCATTGGCAAAACTCAGCAAGCTAATGGCTTTGGATCTTTCTTGCTCTCAAAATATAAAAGAACTCCCACAAGGAACTGAGCATTTAGGCAACCTGAGACGTTTGAATATCTCAAGTACAGAGATTCAATGCTTGCCTTCTGGATTTGTATCAGAATTAACCCATTTGGAAGAGTTATTGGCATGTAATTCTAATCTCTTGAAGGAAGGAGGAGAGGTATCCACAGAAAAAGCTACCATTGAGGAGATCATATCCTCCTCAGCTTTATCTTCTCTTGAAGTGGACTTTTGGAGTTTCAAATTGTATGATCTATATACCAAATCGGGTCACTGGGCTCAGCTAGGTAAGTTCAAGTTTATAGTTGGACTTAACCACCCTCAAGAACATCTCTCACAGGAACGGAGCATAGCATTTCAAGGAATACTCTTTCAGCAAGAGCCTCCTATTATCCCAGCAAATACTGTTGAATTAAAACTTTGTGATTGCCCTGATATTACACAACTTACTACTTGCTTGTTGAATGTGAAGCAACTTAAAAGTTGCACAGTAGTCAATTGTGACCGAATAGAATGCATTGCTGAGCCTGCGCAGAACGATTTGTCCATGCTGGAAACAATGGTTTTGAAATCTTTGGTAAATTTACAGAATATATGCAGGGGACTGGCGAGACCATTCACTCTTAAAAGCTTGAAGACCATCAATGTAGAACATTGTCCAAATTTGAGGAATCTATTCTCAAGTGGGCTCTTGTTTCAACTTATAAATCTTGAAGAAATTAGAGTCAGCCATTGTGACAGTATGGAGGAGTTGATCAGAGGGGACGAGGAAGGCAACCTTGATGCTGCTAAAATTCACTTGCCACAGTTACACAAGTTGAGGTTGGAATTTATGCCTAAATTAAAGTGCATATATGATGGATCTATCCGGTCTAGCTCTCTACGCTCTATTGAAGTCATTTCTTGTGATGCTCTGAGGAGGCTACCCTTGGATCTTGATGAAAAATTTGGCATCCTGGATCTGGCATCTCCTGCTCTGGAAATCAAAGGATCAGCTTATTGGTGGGAGTCACTTGAGTGGGATAAACCAGCTGCAAAACAGATAATGCAGGGTTATTTCGTAGAACTATCCATTGCTTCAAATGAATCCAATGGTTGAGGACTTGGTATTCGATCATGAAGGTTCCAAGCTCAAATCACATTGATTGTATTTAGAACTATTTTCATTAGGAATTCAATTGAATTCTTTGTTCAACTGATTTTTTTTTTTTCAATAATCTCATGCTTGGAATAAATTCTATAACTTGTGTGATTCAGTTGGCTTCCATTATTTGAAGAACTTAGTAAGCTAGTTGAATTTGATGAACTTATTTGTTTTTGGATAATAACTGCCATTAAAATATTCAAGAATATTACTCAAAACTCAATGCCAAGCAAGTAACTCCAACAAAGTATACATCTCAAACAGAAAACGACACGAGTAAAACAAATTCATCCTCAGAATTGATATAAAAACGGTACAGTAGTTAGCAGACATTATTAATTCTACAAAGACTTGTAAGTTTTAAGCACTGCTTGGTCCCATTATTAATTTAACACAATGACAATGAAAATAAGAAACAGCCAACGGCAAACATGCCTTAAAATATTGCTCTTTGCGATTGTCAAGGCAGCTGAATTTGTCGGCAATGGAATCTCTAATGTTCCTTTAATCAGAGTTGGGTTTCTAGGAAAGATGGTGCTAGTTTTTTTAAGGTGTCACGCACGGCGTAGTCAACTTTTTAATTTGGTAATGAACTGGCCTGGCTATCTGAAGGAGGATCGATTCTTGGTAACTTCCCACAGTTCTGCATCCATATTTGGGGTAGTCAACTAAGGCAACTGAATGCTGGAGCTGAGCTGGTTTCTTCCTCTTTCCCATCAATTTATCAGGTAAGTTTAACATAAGTATAGTTAACCCACTTCGTTTTAAGTTTTGCAACAAAAATTGGTTCAGTTTTTGAATTTTTTTTTTTTTGGGGGGGAAATGGACTCTCCTGCAACTCCATTCATCTCCTTGCCAGCAACGTGCTTTTATATTTCTGACGCATAGAAGTTTAAAGTCTTCACTTTGTATGCACTTTTTATTCAAACACATTAAATGCACATGGTAGAAACATAACATAACATAACCAACACCTGGCTTATGTTTCAGCCTGCCTTAACTTTTTAACAGTACCATGGAAATTGGAATCCTCTACTTTCTCACTTTCTCTTTCCTTCTCTCTCTTTCTAGCTGGATCAATCATCATCCGTTGGTGTCTCGTATACTGCTCTCATCATGGCAGCTAACAGTATGATTGCTAAAAGTCAAAACTTGTTACATTAATTTGGCAAAAATAGAAAAGAAAGCTAAAATAATTGGATGCTGTCGTGCAGCAAAAATGAAGATGCTGTAGTCTGAAATCATAAATGATAGATATAAATAAATATTTCGTACACAATCATCTTACAAGCTGTCAATGTCATAGAATTCAAGCAAGTTGGATAGAAAAAGAAACAATTTATAAGACTATTTGAATACAGATTTTATTGGAAAAGACAATTTATGAAACGATTATGTAAAAGACTTGTGTATATGACATTATTTCTGTTTATCAAAAAAAAAAAAAGTAAATTATCGTTTGAGTCTTTGAAAAAGTTAAACTTTCACAAGTTAGTCTTTAAAAGAATGTATATAAAATAAAATTTAACCTATTACTTAGATCTGTTTGACCCTATGAACCTATTACTTAGATATGTTTGGTGAGAATTTAGGTCGTTGTTTTTGTAAGTTAAAACTCTTGGCAACTTTTGTCCTTGTCTTTGTAAAATTGATGAGACATTCCAAGTAAAATTCCATAATTTACTTTTAATTTATTACCCATGCTGCTCTATGGTTTTTGTCCAGAGCTTTCAAACTATTTGATTTGATTTGAATGTGGGAAGTTTATACTTATCCTATAATTTATAACGCAGACAATCAATAAATAGTGTTGTACATGTATACTTCTGTGATTATCTATTTGAGTATATATATAATATCATAGTTATAAATTAGACATACTTTTTAAAATGTTTTGTTATAGTTTTTATCATAATTATCTTATTGATAACTACTTATACATAAAGATAACCAATAATAAATATGTGATAATCATTAAAAACACAGACTGACCACCAGTTAGTATATAATGACTAGTGATCAGTAAAAGACAAATTTAAAATGTTAACAATAATTATAACCTATATTATATATATTTTTATAAATGAAAATATTTTTTTTAGTGAGCAGAATTTATTTTTTATTTCAGGGACAATAATTTACTCTTATATTTTCGGTAAAACAAAAGGAGAAAAGCCCAAAAGAGAAAACAAACTACGACTTTGGCAGGTAATGTAGTTTACACCCGGGAAAATCAGCAAAATGGAGAAGCTTGAGCTCGAGGTTGAGGGGCTGAACCTGTATAGAAGAATGAGCTCTACTTTTTTTATAATTTCGCAAAGTCAATGAGTTTATAGGCAGCTGCTCCGATGTAACGCGTAAGACTCAAAAAGTCAAAACTCCAAAGTCAACGAGTTTATGAGCTCTACTCTTTTACTATTTCGCCATCTCTGACCCTACTTCTTAAAGTCAATGAGTTTATAGGCAGCTTCTCCGAAGTAACGCGTAAGACTCAAGAAGTCAAAACTCTATCACCCACATTTGAAATCTGTTCTCCAATTAAAATTAATTTCAACTTGCAACAATCAATAAGGTACAGAATCAATTTGGAGTCGATTCAGGAAGAAAGGCTCAAACTTGCAATTGAAATCAATTACAGCTAGTGGGGATCGTCAATTAAGGCAACTGAATGCTGCAACTGAGCTGCGCTGGTTTCTTCCTCATTCCCATCAATTTATCAGGTAAGTTTAACATAAGTATAGTTATCCATTTCGTTATCAGTTTTGCAACAAAAATTGGTTCAGTTTTTGAATTTATTTTTTTTCTTTTATTTTTTTTGGGGAATGTACTCTCCTGCTACTCTATTCATCTCCTTGCCAGCAGCGTGCTTTTATATTTCTGACACATAGAAAGTTAAAAAATCTAATGGTGCTCATCCATGGTTGAAAATTTGAAATATGTAAGGTTTTGTATTTTCATTTTAGAGTAAAACTCTTTTTTAGTCTAATCACTAACAAATTCGTCTTTCAAAAAATTTTAGTGATAAATTGGTCTTTAAATTATTATTCTGTCGAACAAATTAGTCCTCCAATAGAGTCCCATTAATAACATTTAAGGACCAATTTATTCGATAAAATAATAATTCAATGACCAATTTATCACCAAAAATTTTTAGATGATAAATTTGTCAATAACTGCATTTTCCAATAACTAAAAAAAGGGTTTTACTCTTCATTTTATATAAGTCGTCTTCTAAATCTATTTGCTCCTAAATATTAGAGACTTATGATTGAAAGGAAAAAGTTTCCATATTTGGAAGGAACTATGTACAGAGTTGGATTTTATGTGTCATATAAATCTGAAAGCACACTGCTACTAAGTAGTAACTGAAGGAGTTAGGAACAGAGACTAGCCGTCCCATTAGTTCCCTTTTCCTTGAGATGAAAATTGGTGAGGACTATGGCACAGTTACAGACCCCTTCTTTTATTTTATATAAATCTTGATTTGTAAGTTTACTGTTTTTCGTGTGTAATTCAATTGCAGCTGCGCAATTTCGTGTAAGAGATAAGGGAAAGGGATTCAATTTTATTTTATAGCATGGAAATTGTTGGAGCTGTAACTGGCATCCTAAGCTGCTTGTGTACAAGGAACCCTTTGCATGGATCACTTGCACGTAAATATAAACTCCTACTGAAACCAACAAGGAATCTTAATAAACTGGAAGACTTGATGGAGGAGTTAGAAGCTTGTAAACGAGATGTCAGGACTAAACTGGAAAAAATGGAGCTGGGAAAGGGGATGGAAGCAATTCAACCAAAAGAAGTTGTAAAACTGTGGATGAGAAAAGTTGAAGAACTTAAAGTGAGGAAGTCCGAATTTACATCGCGTACTGGACAAAGCCCAGGATGCTGTCACTTCTCTTCACGAATCAAGTTGGGAGAACGCATTGAAGACATGATCAAAGATATAAATGATCTTCTAGAGAAAGGTAAATTTTCAGATGATTCAATAGCTGAAATTATACCAACTAGAGGGTATATCCTCCCTGCAATATCATTTAAAGAACGTGAAACAAGTGTTCCGCCTTCCACGAGAATATGGGAGTTGCTGTTTGCTGATGGAATAAGAAGGATTGGTGTTTATGGCATGGGGGGGGTGGGAAAAACAACTATCATGACACAAATTAACAACCGTCTATTGAAAGAGGGTCGTCATCGTTTTGACAGTGTTATGTGGATTTCTGTATCTAAGGAGTCAAATCTTGACAAATTACAAAAGGATATTGCTATGAAGGTGGGTTTAGATCTTTCAACCACTGAGGATGAAATGGAAAGAGCTGCAAAGTTGTTTGATGCTTTAAATAGAAGGAAGAGATTTGTACTAGTTTTAGATGACCTTTGGCAGTCATTCTCTCTTGAAAAAGTTGGAATACCCACACCAACAGCAGAGAATGGCTGCAAATTGGTAATAACAACTCGATTACTTCAAACTTGTGGATACATGGAGACAGATGAGATTGTTGAAGTAAAAGTTCTTTCAGAGGATGAAGCATGGAGTCTCTTCAAGTCCAAAGCACTGCCAACTTCTCCAGCTATGGAGTCTATTGCAAAGGATGTGGCAAAAGAATGTGGTGGTTTGCCTCTTGCTATTGTTACAGTGGGACCAGCACTGAGATATGCACGAGATATCTCAGAGTGGGAGAGTGCTTTGGCAGAGCTACAAGTCTCAAATGCTAGCATAGGTGGTATGGATGAAGCAGTTATTTCCCGTTTAAAATTGAGTTTTAACAGACTGAAGGATGATACATATCGTTCTTGTTTCCTTTTATGTGCTTTATACCCAGAAGATCATCTAACTGATGCAAATGAATTGATTGAATACTGGCTATTTGAAGGTCTGTTGGGACCCGTGGGCACTGCCACAAGAAAGACAAAACGAAAGGGACGATTTATATTGGATCAATTGAGACATGCATGCTTGTTGGAGAGTGTAACCGAAAATGGGATTGAATATGTGAAATTGCACGATTTGATAAGAGATATGGCCATCACAGTTATGACAAGAGACCCACAGTGGCACTCCATTGTTAAACCATTTGCTGGACTCACAAAGTCAGCACATATTGAATGGGCAGAAGATGTTAAAAGGGTCTCATTGATGAGAAATGACTTGAAATGGTTTCCCATCCACAATCTTCCACTGAGTCCTACATTGACATCATTATTATTGCAATACAATTCATTTTCGGGAAACCTAGCAGATAATATGTTTGACTTCATGCCAGCTCTTAAGGTTCTTGATCTCTCTTACACTGGCATTTCTTGTTTACCAGAATCGCTCTCCAATTTGATGAATCTACAAGCCTTGTTATTAAGCAATTGTTGGAATTTAACAGCTGTACCTAGTTTGGGAAAACTCAGTATGTTGATGGTTTTGGATCTTTCATGTTGCCGAAATATAGAAGAACTTCCACATGGAACACAAGAGCAGAGAAATCTAAGACGGCTGAAGATCTCCAACACAAGTATTGAAATCTTGCCATCTGGATTGCTATCATCATTAAGGTTTTTAGAAGAGCTGTTGGCTAGCAATTGTAATGTCATATGGGCAAGTGATTCCATTGAGGAACTCATATCCTCAACCTCAAGTTTATATGCTCTTGAAGTGGATTTCTGTGATTTGGAACTTTACAAACAATATGCCGAATCTGATCATTGGCATCGATTGGAAATGTTCAAGTTTAGAGTTGGGCAGGCAGAAGCCCAAGAAACTTTCACATTGGAAAGGAGCATAGCATTTCACGGACAAATCTCTGAAGTGTTTCCACCAGCACTCGAAGAGTTAAAACTACATTTCTTGCAGATTTCGGAAGCACCCAGCCTCCATAAAATTGCTTCTTTGAACCTGAAGATCATTGATGTGGATAATTGTCCAAAACTGAAGAACCTATTCTCAGGGAATGATTTGCTGTCTCTCAAACATATTGAAGAAATTAGAGTCAGCCATTGTGAGAGTATGGAGGAATTGATGAAATATCATGATGATAAAGACATTATGTTCCACAAATTAACGAGGTTGAGGTTGGTAGACTTGCCTAAATTAGAAAGTATATATAATGGAACCATCATCTGCAATCATCTATGCTCAATCGAAGTCGTATCTTGTGATGCTCTCCACCAGCTTCCTAACTTTTTGACAATAAAAGGAACGACAAGTTGGTGGAGAGCATTCGAGTACTGGGATGGGGAAAAGATTGGTAAAGGAATGGAGGAACATTTTGTACCACTGCCAGTGATTTCAGATGATCATGTTGGGAGTAGCAGCCAATCAGGTATCATTATATTATATTATTATTATTCCACATACTAAGCGTAAAAGAATCTTAATATTGACTTCCAAAGTTTGGCCTTTTAATCCTTAAGCTCTGCATATTAATTTAACTATATATTGTCATAAACTCCTTCATTTATTCTTGACATTTAATTGGCGGGTTTTGTATAAAGCTGTAAAATAAATGAGAGATTCAAACTAAAATTGCATATATAATTTAAATGTAATTTTATTACTTCTCATGCTTTGCCACCATTTCCCTTCAAACTGTTTAATTTTACTAGAACTGAGCAAAATCTGTACTCCTCCTGTAAGTTATGACTTAGACAATCAAGAATACTATATATGTTTAGCTCTGTGATTATCTATTTAAGTTAAATTTTTAAACAAAATTAATATACATATCCTTTTCAGTTCTCTTACAAAGCTATTGGATGGAATCTTGATTAGAATTTCAAATAAATTTAACCATTTATGTCTTGATGTATTGTGTCTAAGATAAAACCATATCAAGTTCAAGCACAGGGATCATTCTCTAATCCACTGCTTCATAGATTAATCAATAGTCCAAATCACAAGAATAAAATTCCATTTAATATTCATTTTCAATGCTTGATTAAAATTAATTATGTTTTAGGCTATTGCTCACTGACCAGAATTGACTCTTTTTTCTTTCTGTATATTCTAAGTGCACTTGCAAGAATATTCCTCTTAACAATTTTCTTCTTTATTTGTCCCTATAGCTATGGCACCTGCCTCACCTACGCATCGTCGGTCTGGGAAAGAGCTTGCAGGTTAATTAGCCTACCAATTTTTTTTGTCCTTTTATGATTTATTTACTGATAATGTGTATTATTTACATCCATTGTTTAATATCATTTTGCCAGTCCACAGCTTCACGTATTTACTATAATTAAGAGGATGGCAATTGGCAAAGGCTGCCATAAATAACCCATCCGTTTATTAATTTTCTTAAACCAGATCTAAGAGTGCATTTACATTTGATTTGTAGACTATTAGTTATAATAAAATGGTTGGGTTCAGGTGAATTGCATAAAAAATCTATTTCTAAAACTGTTTTCGAAAATAGGTGATCATTTTTCACTTAAATTTTAAGGAAATTAAAGGATCAACCAAGTATTCTAGTAGAAATTAGATCACTTTCAAAGTCTTTTTCTTTGATGTAAAATTTGAAGTTATTATTATTATTATTATTATTATCATTATTAGTGCACTAATACACAGATCTAAACTCTTTTTTAATCGAATAAACAGTGCTTAATAAAAAAAAGTTTGTATTGGTGAGCTTCAATTAAACACAGTGAGCCAGGTCATATGTTATTTTTTAACCTTTTCTTTGCAGTATCTACATTTTTTCTAACAAATTATAATATCTTGTTTGCACATGTACCATACGCATATGTAACTTTGTTTTGAATTCCTCTGTAGATGATGGTGATGAAATGATGGAAGACTATTTGAATGAGCCAATCACATCGGATGAAGACTGACACTTACCCAGGTGAGACAAAAGGAGCAGAGCTTTCTTGTGATATCCTGTGAGATTCTACTCTCAATTGAAGCCATATCTTGTGATAATCTAAAGAGGCTTCTGGTTAACCATTATGTTCGACCCTGTCTACCCCCCAAGACCATTTGTAGTTTTGTACCATTGTCATCTGATTACGCACACATGATGTTGTTATTTCCTTTTTGCATTTATATGATCATGTCCAGATGTGCTAATTGCTCTTAAATTTTATTGTTGCCCAAGTAATCTTATACTGCAATCCTTTTCCTCAACGCTTTGCTTAGCAGCAGCAATGTGAGAAAGAGTCAAAACCACCCAGCTAAGCTTTGTGATTTTTCTTACAGCTCAGAAAATTGCTTGACCAAAATTTGCAAGCCTTGTTCTGTTCTATAGTAATTCTTGACACTAAATCAACGATTGTATTTTTTTTCTTATTGCTCATAGAATTTTTTGATGCCACCTACTCATTGTATGAATTTGAAGATTATTAGTGAGAACAATATCTATACACACACATGATGTAATTGCTTTTTTTTTTTTTTCTTTTTTTTTTTTTTTTTTTCTTTTTTTTTTTTTTGGCACTGCTATGACCACTTCCCAGTATGCTTCTTTCTCATATTTTTCATCTGATGGAAATAAAATTTACAGGACAAGTATAATGCTCCCCAGCAGCAGCAATGTGAGACACAGCCACAACACAGCTCAGGAAATTGCTTGACAAAAAATTGCAGGCCTTTTTCACTTATGTCGTCATTCATGATACTGAATCAACGTTTGTATTTTCTGAGGCACTCTTCTCTCTTGCCTTTTCTGTGTTTTTTTATTTGTGTTAGACTTATTTGCCGATTTGCATGGGATTGTATTCCCATTGGGCTGGAATTTGGACCTCAATTTATTGGGTTGCTGTATAATGACTCTTGAAACTTCCATGTGCAGTATGAACTATGTTTTCCTATTAACCTAGCCTTCCACATTTTACCTTAAAATATATTAATAAAAGAATGCGTTTTGTCTGTTGCTACATCTCTTTCTGGAGATCAAGGGGAAATTTTCTGGCCAAGGGAAGAAGTAAGGAGTAACTGTTCTTCTTCATTTTATGGCATGGGAGGAGTGTGAAAAGATCTGTTTAGAGGGCTCACTCTAGGTGCTTGATGTTATGCCTGACTGAGACAGAGGATACAAAGGAAGTTGCCCTGAAAGGAAATAATGAAATGCATGGACGCGTTTTCATTTTACTTTGGTCGCATCTAATCTAAAGCGAGCCCAGAGGAAAGAGTAATATAGTATGAACTCTCTTACTACTGTGAAAGCCACGAGCTTGACCACAAGCAAGTGTCAATTCCTATTCCCTTATCCCTGTCTCTTATTCTTATCACCACCAATTTCTTAGTCTTCGGGACCACAATTTTCAACTGTAATCCTCCCATGCAGTTCCACGGTCTGCGCAGTATGAACCTTTCAGCTAAGATTTTGAGTTGGTGAGGGACCATAATCGCATCTTAGAGGGACATTGTTGGAAGATTCTAGTGAAACTAGTTGAGCAGTGTTAAACCCATAGCAACTTTTCTCTCCACTTCTCACGCACGCAATTTGATTTTATTAGAATGAAGTTTATACTTATCCTCTAAGTATAACTTAGACAATCAATAGTATGGTATATGTGTAGTTCTGCGATTATCTATTTGAGTATATCTATGTACAATACTATTGTATATATAGTAGTTACAAATTAGACATATTTTTCAAAATGTTTATAAGACAGTATTGAACTCTTTTTTAAAATCTCCCTTCAACTGCACCAAATAACACAGGATACAATTGATTGTCTAAGTTATAAATTGGACATATTTTTTAAAATATTTTACTTTATTTTCTTTCACAATTACCTCATTGATAATTACTGACATATATACTAGTCAATATATNTTACCTCATTGATAATTACTGACATATATAGTAGTCAATATATGATAACCATTAAAAAAACACATAATAATCACAGATTTGTATGTGATGATCATTAATTAATAAAGTATAAATTTAAAATATTACCAATAATTATAACTTCTTTCATATATTTTTTTATAAATGAAAATATTCTTTTTTAGCGACCAGATTTTTTTTTTTTTATTTGAGTGAAAATCAGCAAAATGAAGAAGCTTGAACTCTCAAGGTTGAGGGGGCTGCTCCTGCATAGAAGAATGAAAACCCAGATTTTTGCTTGTAGCTGTGGCTGTGATTAGCAAACTAGTATGTACAGTAGTTTCTCCCTCTGTATGTGTGTTGAAATTGCAATGCTCTGGTGACAATGCTGAACGGGAAATCTTCAATCTTCCCACCCAGCATAATCAATGGGGCACAGTAATTTACTCTTTGATTTTATAAATTAATATGAGCTCTACTCTTTAACTTGAAGTCGCCATCTCTGAATTCACTTTTTGAAGTCAATGAGTTTATCGGCAGTTGCTCCGAAGTAACGCGTAAGACTCAAAAAGTCAAAAACTACATACTTGTAAGTACTGAAGCACTATCTCACCCACATTTGAAATCTGTTCTCCAATTAAAATTAATTACAACTTCTAATACTCAATTAAGGTACAGAATCAATTTTCCTTGTTCATCGCTGCCTTCAATTTACATACAGGTATGTATGCTTAACATTAATATTTGTTCATTTTTTCTTTTTTCTTTTTTCTTTTAGGAATGGATCTCCTCCAGTTCTATACTCCTCTTACTATCAGTGTGCTTTTAGATTTCTGGCATATAGAATAAAATGTTGGAAATAGGAAAATTTTGGTCTTTCATTGTAGGTTTAACACACCATAATTTCAATAGAAATTAAAACAGATGGCATAGAGTTAGACATGGGTGGAGTGAATGATGTTATTTCTAATAAAGCAAGAATCTTATCTAACTTCCAGTTTGTTAAAATGGAGTGAATGGTCTTATTTCTAATAAAGCATTTACCTTCTATGTTTGTCATAAATCTTATTCCAAAATTTAAAGCTACTTTCTCCTACTCCTATGAGTTCCTGCAAATTTGTAGCATTTGCTATAGATCTGTATTAGAAATAGAATCATTCATCTTTGAGTTTCAACCCTCTGTTACAGATTGTGTTTTAAAAAAAGAGTGATTGATCTCTCACTCCAAACTTATAATTGTGAAGGGAAAATGATCAGCTGCTATCCCTAATTGTAAAACGCTGCTGATTTTGTTTTTATTATGCGTCCATGTTGGAACCTAAAAATGGATCTGAGAAGCTTGCAAGTTTTGGAGAAATACAATTCAAAATAATTTTGATAACAATAGTTCTCTACTAAACTTCAAAGATATGTACCACTAGGTTTTCCATTGTATATGTGTCATGCGTCTAAAAAGTAAAAGCACACTGCTGGTAATGGAGGAAGTAGGACTGGATCTGAGAGGCTTCCTGAATGGAGTCTTTTCAGAACAGTTAACACCCTCACAGAATTGTATGTTTACTGATTTTAATCTGTCCTTCACTAACAGCTGTTGCAATTTCGTATAAGAGATACGGGATTGTATTTCTCAGGTTGTTACTTATACTATTGCTTTCAAAATGGCAATTAATATTATCGGGGCAGTTGCTGGTGTTATGAGTTGTTTGTGTGCACAGAACTGCTTGCATGAATCACTTACTCGGCAGTTTAGACACCTTAGAAGACGAAAAAAGAATTTCAACAGGCTGAAGTCATTGATGGAGGAGCTAGATGTAACGAAACTACAAGTGAACATAAAATTAGAGCGGATGTGGCTTGAGAAGGGGATGAAGCCAACGCCAGGAGTAGAATTATGGTTGAGAAATGCTGATAAGATTAAGGGGGAAGTATGCAGAATCACTAGTCAAATTGAAATGGAAGATGGAAGCTCAGAGGCTTGTTTCCTTTGTTCCAGGATAAAGCTAGGGGAACTTATTGAAGAAAAGATCAGTGAGGTGAAGGAGCTTCTTGAGAGGGGTCAATTTTCAGATGATTCATTAGCTGAAAGTTCTCCTAAACAGGGGGATACTTTTCCCCCAATAAGTTTGATGGAACATGAAACAACCATAGAAAGTTTAACCAAGATTTGGGAGTTCTTAAGGGACGATAGAGTGAGAAAAATAGGTGTTTATGGGATGGGAGGAGTAGGGAAAACGACTATTATGAAGGCAATTAATAACCGTCTATTGGAAGAAGGTGGACATTTCGATTGTGTTATATGGGTTACTGTCCCAAAGGAAATAAACCTTGAGAATCTACAGAAGCGTATTGCAGAGAAGGTCGGCATAGATCTTTCAGAAATTCAGGATGAGGCTACAAGAGCTGCTGCACTGTTTGAAGCTTTAAAAAGAAGGAATAAATTTTTACTGATTCTAGATGATCTATGGGAATCATTCTCTCTAGATATAGTTGGAATACCCATACCAACCATAGAGAATGGTTGCAAGTTTGTTCTAACTACTCGAAGTTTAAGTGTTTGTCGAGGCATGGAGACTGATCAGGATGTCAAAGTAAATATTCTAGAGGAGAATGAAGCCTGGAATCTCTTCGAAAACAAAGTTGGGGCCGAAGTATTGGCTTCTCCACCTATACGCCGAATTGCAATACATTTGGCAAAAGAATGTATGGGTTTGCCTCTTGGTATTGTCACAGTTGGACGAGCCTTGAGAAAAGCAGCTGATGCTTCAGAATGGGAGAATGCATTGGCAGAGTTGAGAGGCTCTACAGCTAACATAGAAAATATGGAGCGATCAGTGTTTTCCCAATTAAAATTTAGCTTTACAAGATTGAAGGATGACACAAGTCGGTCTTGCTTTCTTTACTGTGTTCTCTACCCTGAAGGTCATTTGATTGATACAAATGAGTTGATTGAATATTGGATGTGGGAAGGACTACTGGGTACTGTGCAAAGTATATCAGTGAGCAAACGTAAGGGAAAACATATATTAAATGAACTGAGATTTGCTTGCTTGTTGGAAACTGAAACTCAAAATGGGATGGAATGTGTTAAAATGCATGATTTAATCAGAGATATGGCGATGACAATCATGACCGTAACACCCCGCTGCATAGCCAAAGCAGGTATTGGACTAACTAGGCCCCCAGAGATTCATGAATGGGTAGAAGATGTTCAAAGAGTGTCATTGATGAGAAATGACTTGAAATATATTCCTCCTGGCTACCATCCTCGGTGTCCTGGACTCACTTCCTTGTTGTTGCAATACAATTCATTTCCTAAAGGTATAAATAACCTTTTTGACTTCATACCCGGTCTAAAGGTTCTTGATCTTTCTTACACTGGGATTGAATCTCTACCAGAATCGCTCTCTAACTTGGAGAATCTACATTCCTTGCTACTGAGCAATTGTTGGAATTTAAGAGCAGTTCCTTCTTTGGCAAAACTCAGCAAGTTAATGGATTTGGATCTTTCTTTTTCCAGAAATATAAACGAACTTCCACATGGAACCGAGCAGTTAAACAACCTGAGACGCCTGAATATCTCTAATACAAGGATTGAGATCCTACCTTCTGGACTTCTATCAGAATTAGCCTTTTTGGAAGAGTTATTGACATGTAATTCTGGTGTCTTGTGGGGTGGAACACGGATATTCACCGGTGATGGAGGCGGAGCTAGAATTCAGGAAGTCATATCCTCCTTGGGTCTAACTTCTCTTGAAGTGGACTTTTGGGATTTTGAACTTTATGATCAGTATTTCACATCTGGTCATTGGGATCAGCTACAGAAGTTCAAGTTTATCGTTGGAGTTAACGTGCCACAAGAACATCTCTCAGAGGAAAGGAGTATATTATTTAACAATATATTACTTCCGCCAGGGCACTCTATCCTCCCAGCAAATACTATTGGGTTACAAATTCTTAGTTGCGATAGTGTTGCAGAGCTAACCACTCTCTTCCGGTGTGCAAAGCAACTTAAAAAATGTACAGTATGCGAGTGTGATGGCATAGAATGCATTTTTGACCCTGCACAGAACGATTTGTCCATGCTCGAGAATCTGGTGCTGAGATTTTTGAAAGATTTACAGATGATATGCAGAGGAATGATGACACCTTCTACTCTTATAAACCTTAAGACCATCAAAGTGGAAAATTGTCCAAATTTGAAGAATCTATTCTCAAGCAGGCTTGTGCTCCAACTTAAAAATCTTGAAGAAATTAGGGTCAACCATTGTGACAGTATGGAGGACTTGATCAGATGGGATGAGGAAGGCAATTATGAAGATGCTAAAATCCACTTGCCACGGTTACAAAAGTTGAGGTTGGAATGTATGCGTAGATTGAAGAGCATATATAATGGATTCATCAGTTGTAGTTCTCTACGATCTATTGAAGTCATTACTTGTGATGCTCTGAGGAGACTACCTCTGAATCCTGATGATGCAGATGGCATTACAGCAGCTCCTGCTCTGCAAATCAAAGGAACAAATGATTGGTGGCAGTCACTTGAGTGGGATGAACCAGCTGCTAAAGAGACTATGCAGGCTTATTTCGTACAACTTCCAGTGGTTTTCGATCATGTTGGTAGTAGCAGCCAAGCAGGTGTGGATGACTTATCTTTAGATAAAACTATTCTAATTTGGGTTTTATTTTTGCAGTTGGTTCAGGGTAAATATAAACTTTAGTCTTCACACATTATTATTTTTAAAAGTTATTGCATAAATAAAGCAGTAAAAACATATAAACAATAGGTCACAAAAGCGTGTTAGATGTATTTACCACCAAATGGCTTTTGCTACACATGCCTTTAATTTTTTTTTAAATCTCTTTTATATTTTAGCCATGTGTTTGTGTATTATATTTCTCTGCTGCTAATTGAGAAAAAAAGAATAGGTTTTTTGTTGTACTCTATGTGCCACAAATATTTGACAATGGTTTTTATTTAATTTGAATGGTAATTAAATAAATAATCTATAATTATAAGTTGCAAATATAGAACAAATATAATATCAACTATCAAATTTTGAAAACTAGTAGGCTGTCGGGTGTAAACTACTCCCTATGAACAACTAAACTATTGGGCATGGTCAAAGGTAGAATTTTCTTTCCCTTTTCACCAATGCTTAATCATTGAACCAAAGATAATTTATGCTTTCCTAAAATATTTCTTCACAATAGATTGATTGATCCATAGGAAATTTTTTTTTTTTTTTTTCCACTTTTGGCTACGACTTTGAATTCGAACACAGAACTCATAAGCCCTGAGGACAACCTCACTACCACTCAGCTACAAGCTGTTTTGGTGATCCACAGAAATTTACATGTTATAATTCATTGACATTACTTTCTTTCTATTTTTATCCTTCTATGTTATATTTACTCTAAACAATATCTTGCTAAACAAGTTGTTGCTTCTTTGTGCAAGAACTGGGAAGCACATCTCATCACACGGGGGATGAATACCTTTCAGGTTAGTTTTACCGTTTCTTTATCTGTCAAAAAGTTTACATTTAACCCATTCTCAGTGTACTCAATGTTCTTCTTATGCTATTTTTTTTTTTCGAAAATCAAAATTATAGGCGTTATGAATTCTTATTCTCTGTTTTCTTTGGTAAAACAATTTCTAACATCTTCTTTGTCTATGTAATATTCTATGTTTTATATATAATTTTGCTTCTCTATTGCAGATGATGGAAATGGCAGTGAAATAATGGAAGAATTTATCCAAGATATTTTGAGTCGCCCTTAGTTCTTTTCATACATTGTGGAGTATCTTCAATTGCATACATAATATTGTAAAAATGACAAATAATGTGAATGGGGAAAGAGCTTAGAAGATCTAGAAAATCAACGATATTACTATCTATCTTCTTAGTAAGTAGATTGTCCGATATAATTCAGTTGGTTTCTCCCTTAGTTCCTTCAATGCTCAAAATAATAGTACTTCTTGGATTTCTTGAAAGGCTCATGTGCATATTATATATCTACTATTGAAAGGTCAAATTTATTTGTTTTATTTTGTTGCTCCATTGTGCCAAAGCCAAAGTCCGAAGAGTTTTTAAATAGGATTAAATTCATAATTTTATGATGGGAGTACTCAGTGTTCAATCATTAAGAACACCTCTTAGAAAGAGCAACTTAGTAATTTTTTTGAAAGGAATTCTTCTCGAACAATATAAACAACAAGGTTCATCTTGTCGAAAAATTTTAAAAAAAAAAATTCATAAAATTTTCCTCAACTGAATGTCCCCTAATACTTTCAGAAAATTCCTTCTATCTGGCTGATTCACCCATATCAGACCATTGTTGATCAAATAGAGTTCTTCCCGATCAATGTTAACAACAATTTTCCTTTGCAAGAATTTTAAACTACATTTGCTGCTGAAAGTCTCATGTTGTGTGGGAAGAACTGTATCAGATGCCGTTTATGTCCTTGATGCCATTGCAGGCTTTGACCCTAATGATGAAGCAACGAGGGTGGCATCAAAATACATTCCAAAGGGTGGCTTCAAACAATATCTTAACCCTTATGGACTCAAAGGGAAGAGATTGGGGATAGTGAGGAAACCCTTCTTTAATCTTGCCAATGACTCTGATAAATCAAACTTTTAATACACAGAGCTTGAGATGTTGGTAATGATATGTACGTTAACATTACATACCACTTCTTTTGGCAATTGAAGGAAACAAGGAGCCATTCTGCTAGATCATTTGAAAATAGCCAACATTAGTGTCATCTTAAACTTCAATGCAAGTGGGAAAGCAACACCATTGTTAGCTAAGTTTAAACTCGCCCTAAATGCTTGGTAATTTGACTAAAATAATGCATTTGGACAAACTATTTATACAAATGAAGCACATTTGAAACTATTTACGTAAAATAGGTACTTTTGATTTTTTTATTAATATCTGAATCAAACTGAGACACGTTTTTGCTGGACTGAAGCGTGTATTAAGAGATCATGCTTTAGGGCAATTTCGCTCAAAGGCATGATCACTGTCCACAAAATTGTCAGATGAAGTTAAATACGTTTTTCCCAAAGCAATTACGCTTTTCCAAAATGAATCATGATTTACAAGAAATGACAATCACGGTTTACACCTAAAGGGCGTCACGGTTTAGACAAAAAGAGGGTCACAATTTTGCCTCAAGCGTGATGCCCATAAAGCCAAAACTGTGACCCTCTTTTTGTCTAAACCGTGACTCTCTTGACTTGTATTATTTAATTATATGTTTTTTTGGTCGTATTATTTAGTTATGGTTGAAGGAGGAAAAGGAGAGATTATTCTTTTGGGCTTGGTTTTGCTGTTAAAGTCCCCTACTATGATAGCCAAGACTTGAGATCTGTTAGTAACAAATCGAAGGAATCAGTAGACATAAAATTAAAATAAATAAACTTATAAATTATGTTGTTCATTGTTCGTATAATGTACGAAAAATGTTTGTGCAATATTCAGATATTGTTTGTGCAAACATTTAGGCTCTGTTTGAGAGTTTTTTTGGAGGGGAGAGGAGAGGAGAGGAGAGGAAAGGGAGGGAAAGGAAGGGAAAGGAAAGGGAGGGGTTTTCCTCTCCTTTGTTTGGATGATTAAAATGAGGAAAAGGAAAGGAAAGGGAAGAAAATGTCTTATTGTAAAATATTTTTACTAGTTTACCCTTTATTATCTTTTCACTCTTTTTTTCTAATTCAATTTTTTAATTATAAATGTAATTATTATTTATTTATTAAAAAATAAAAATTGACAATAACCGAATTCATACTCTAATTAAGTACATTTTCATAAAAAAGTAAAATTTCATAAATATTAAATTATTAATATATAATATACACTTATTGCTTCTAATGAGTCATAAAAAAATTAATATACTATATATTTTCAAAAAGAAAATAAACTGTGCATCTGAAAAATTATGCAAATTCTATTGCTTTATGGGTTGCAATTAATTAAATTAGAGTGATGATAAAAGGGATTATTTATAATTTTTTCATTAGATGGATATAATTAAAATTTTTAATTAGAAATATAAAAGAATTACAATTTAAACATAAAACTTCAACTTTTTTGCTTTCTTTTCTTATCCAACAATTCAATGGTGGCAGACAGTATGGGTAAATTAGTAAATTAATTCTCTACCCCTCCAAACCCCCCAATTTGGGGGGTTGAAATTTGTGAATGAAAAAAGGAGTGCAAGGGTCAAAGTTTAACCCTTGGTCTCCTTCCCCTTTCAAACTTAAAACTCCCAAACAAGGGAGTGGACTCTCTCATTCCTCTCCTCTCCTCTCCTTTCCCCTCCAAAAGAACTCCCAAACATACCCTTAGAATGCCAAAGAAAGATAAATCCTACACTATTTGGTTACACTCAAATTCATACGTATAAAATGATATATAAAAGTAAAGTACCTAGAAAAAATAGGACAATTTGACCAAAATAATACATTTGGACACTTAAATTCCCAGGTCTTCGTGCTTCTGTTACCTTTAAACTTTATGTCTACTGATTCCTTTGATTTGTTACTAACAGATGTCAAGTCTTGGCTATCATAGTAGGGGACTTTAACAGCAAAACCAAGCCCAAAAGAATAATCTCTCTTTTTCCTCCTTCAACCATAAATAAATAATACAAGACCAAGAAAAACATATAATTAAATAATACAAGTCAAGGGAGTCACGATTTAGACAAAAAGAGGGTCACGGTTTTGGCTTTATGGGCATCACGCTTTAGGCAAAACCGTGACTCTTTTTTTGTCTAAACCATGACTCCCTTTAGGTGTAAACCGTGATTGCTATTTCTTGTAAACCGTGATTCATTTTGGGAAAGCATGATTACTTTGGGAAAAGCGTATTTAACTTCATCTGATAATTCTGTGAACAGTGATCATGCCTTTGAGCGAAATTGCCCTAAAGCGTGATCTTTTAATACACGCTTCATCTTAGTAAAAACATGTTTTAATCTGATTCAGATATTAATAAAAAAAAAAATCAAAAGTGCTCCTTTTACGTAAATAGTTTCAAATGTGCTCTATTTGTGTAAATAATTTGTCCAAATGCATTATTTTGGTCAAATTGCCCTAAATGCTTATCTAAGAGACTTAGCAGATGCCATAGCCTTTAACCAGAAAAATGCTGATTTGGTTAGTATTAGCAAAATTTTCCTTTACTCACACAAAGTTCAATAAATGGTATCTAAAATGCATAAGTTCACTAATTTTGTAAATGATTATGCAGGAAATGATCAAGGAGTTTGGTCAAGGTATCTTCCTTGCAGCTGAAGCAACAAATGGAATTGGAGAAAAAGAGAAGGCAGCATTGCTCAATTTGGCTATACTATCAGAAAAACGGTTTTCGAAGCTGATGAGGGAGCTTGATAGTTTGGTGACTCCTGGTTCCTATGTTACCACAGTTCTTGGCATTGGAGGATTTCCAGGTATCAATGTGCCTGCAGGATATGATAGCAAGGGGGTTCCATTTGGCATTGCTTTTGGGGATTGAAAGGTTCAGTGCCAAAACTGATTGAGATTGCTTTTGGGTTTGAGCAAGCAACTAAGATCAGAAAGCCTCCTTCTTTTAAACCTTAAGGCTTTACAGCAGCTTCCATTAATTCAAGTTTAAAGTATAAATTACTCTGTTTAATCTATATCTACTAATTTTAAGTTAGATTGGACTACTTCGCTGTAATTGTTATATCAATGATAAATTACATTATTTAAGTAACACATCCACCTTACATGTCCGAATGCAATTGATAATAAATGGATTTTTCTCCTCACCTGCCAACTGTCCAGTATAAAACATCAATGTGGTATGTAATTTTTTGGGGATGAAAAGGACATTTCATGACATGGTATATGGCCATGAAATTTTACTCGACAATAAACTGCCAAGTTTGAGCATAAAATATAAAAGAAAAAAAAAAGAAAATTATTATGTAATTTCTCAGACAAAAAGATCATTTAATTTTAAACATAAAAAATTTTAATTTGGTGTTTTTTATATTATATAAAATGTTCAAAATACTTTCTAGTATTATATGATTATTCAATTAACATATATATTTATCTTTTAATGTTATGTAATTATTATGTTTACATATATGATTATGATGCTCAAAAATAAAATAAAAAATATTTTAGTCTTTTCATGCTATATAGAAAAAATATAATTAAAAAATCATTTTATTTGAAATCAAATTATTTTTTTCTTAAACTTTTGGAATTTAAGGGTAATTTTTTCAAAAAAAATAATTTTTTTCTTGTGTTTGAATTTAGGGTCTCCTCCACTTTCAAACTTGTTTTCTTATTATTATTTTCATTCGAAAAGGTGTTATTAATCCGCAGCCAAAACTAACCCAAAAAAAAAAAAATGTGTCATTAATTTTGCTATTTCCATCAACCAGATATTCCTGCCGCGTTAGACAATAACAAATTAGTTAAGTGCCCCATATTGTGAAGGTGGCGATATCTGGTTGGTTGACTGGAGTCATTACGTACCGAAGTTACCAAAGCTACCCTAAACTCACGAGCTCAATCTCTGCCTCGAGGAAATCCACTACGGAAAGAGGAATCACAGTCGAATTTACTCCAATCACCTCGGTCTCAGTGATCGGTGAGTTTGCTCATCTCGCTTTTTCCTTCGCTTCTCAACTGTTTCCATTGCATTATAGATCAAGTTAGCTCTGATTCTTGTCTAAAATTTAAAATCATTGCTTCTGGAAGCTAAAGAGTGCTTATTTCTAGAACTAGTTTTAGAATTTTGGGAGAAAATGGATTTAATTGCATCGAGAGGAAGGAATTGGATTAGTTTGAAAAACAGGACTATGATTTGAAGGTTTTGAATCAGTGACCTGGTCAAAGTGAGTTATGAACCTGTTTGGATGCTCAAACAAAGTCCCAATTTTTACCCTCTATATTTATTCTTTTAATTCTATTACTTTATTCATGATCCTGCTAAAGTCACTTCCATTTCATATGATAGCTTGGGTTGCGCTAGAATTTACATATTTACGAAAAAGCATTCTTTTTGAAAGTTCAAACTAGCACGAAACAGCTACTCAAACTCAATCATCAGTTATCCAAAGAAGCACAACTCATTTTTTGCTTATCTATGGCTATTTGAATAATAAGGGTGTGCTTGGTAGGGAAGGTGGAAAATTGAGAGGAGAGTGAAAATGGAAACAATGTGCATCTCATTTTCAACCGTTCCTCATTTTCTTTCTGTCAAGCAAGTGCAAAGTAAATCACGTTGTGAATTTTTCACCTTCCCAACACTTTCAGCTGGGTAGAGATGAAAAATAGAGATGGGATGGAAGTGAATATAGGAAAGTATGCATCCCATTTTCAGTTGTTCCTCATTTTTCTGTCACCTGGCAAATGCAAAGTAAATTGGATTCGGAATTCTTCACCTTCCCACTTTCAGCCGTACCAAGCATATCGTAAGAGTCTAAATGGATGCGAAGAAAAACAATCTGTTCATATGTGCTGTCTATTACTCAAACTTGTCTGTAGTCTCATGTGGAGATTAATGGTGCCTTACATGAGTGTTTCTTCTGTATTAAATATGAACTTGCAGATGCAAAACTAGAGTGGCCACCAGGCTTCTTGCTCTGTCAATACATGGCCTAAATCTTTATAGTTAGTATATGTTATTGAACATATAAATCCAATTTTTGTTTGCATTTTCTTTTGGGTTTTTGTCATCTGATTGATACAAATGAATTGATTGAATATTGGATGTGGGAGGGTCTATTGGGTACGGTGGACAGTATATCAACGAGAAAACAAAAGGGAAAAATCATATTGAATGAAC
>QAOA01006078.1:0-16984 GCA_003255065.1 Cercis canadensis
AGGAGCAAAAAATAAGCTAAGATAACTAAAACGAAGAATTAATCAAGAGATAAAAGCCTAGGACTCCGATTTCACCATAATTAATCCCGGTTTCCGTTCATCATGTCATTAATATCAATTGATCTTCTTAATTGCTAATCAAGATTCCCTGATTTATCCACTAGCCTCTCCCAAGGTCTAGTAGAAATATCTCTAATTACTAACCTTGTATATTCCTATACAAGTTACAATAATTACAGATTCATTTGGTTCTATGGATCTTTTAATTGATTACCTAAGCCATGGAGGTATATTCCTATCCTACATGCAACCTAGGGCATAAAGCTCAATGAACTAAACACACAAATCTCCTTCCGGCCTCATTGTGATTAACTAATCTGATAGTTGCAGGAAATACTCCTAGAGGGGGGGGGGGGGGGGAATAGGAGATGGTAAAAANAAAAACGAATTCAAATCACATATTTGTTTAAGAACTTGTTCTTACAAACTAGTTCTTAAAAACTAGTTCTACGCCAGATGCCAGATTTGAATAGAGCAGAAAATAGCTTGCTGAACAATACAAAACAGAAACTCAAACTAAATCAAATCAAAGAAGAGCAGAATAACAGAAACCCAGAATATTACACTTTAGCATTATAAACACAGATAAAATTCAGAAGTGTAAATAGCTCAAAATTAGAGAGATGAAGGGAAAGAGAATATGCACAAGTCTTTATAGTGGTTCAGCTTAAAAAGCCTACATCCACTTCTCCCACAAATGGGGGTTCCACTATTCTTTCAAGTTTATTTGTCCAAGCTTTACAAGTTTATTTTTCCAAGCTTAACAAGTTTATTTTTCTAAGCTTCTCCAAGCTTAACCATGGTTTTTGTTTCTCAAGCTCACCATGAACTCTCTCTCTCTAACTCTAGAGATCACACCCATGGAATTTTCCCATAGAAATCCAAGATACAAAACCTAAGTGTTTTGTTGTAGCCCCAAGAAGAAACTCTCTCAAAGAGTAGATATGAAACAATGAAAAACTTGAATCATGAAGGGATGACCGAGAGGAGGANCTCAAAGAGTAGATATGAAACAATGAAAAACTTGAAGCATGAGAAGATGGCCGAGAGGAAGAAGAAGAGCAAAGCTCTCAACAATGGGTTCCTTCTCTCTCTCTAGAAATGTTTTCTTCTTTCTTCACTTCATGCCTATTTCAAAGCCTTGAAAGTCTTCTTTCTTTTATCTTCTTTCTTGTGTTTTCTTTCTTGTGCACGTGAAGAGTTTTGCAAAAAGGCTAGAAGAAAGTTTTCCTACTTGCTGACACAAGACCCATTATGCATTATGGCTTTTTGTCCTTTTGTGAGAAAAAGTCTTACTTTGTATAAGAGAGTAGATAGGCTTTTCTTGAAGAATGGACTTTACACAAATCACTTCTCCAAACTTAGCTAACATGACTTAGTTAGATTGCAAAAAGAGGAAGTTTGGCTGGAGTCCGTGATAGACTTTGTCCACATCAGCAACCTCATAGACTCATCACATAAGCAAGAACTGGTTCTGAAGAACAAGTTCTGCTAGTCTTCACTTGAAGATTGTGTTGGATAACAACTTAAACAACATAGCAAAGGTTAATAGCAACAAGACAAACAACACATATAAGAAATAACAAGGCACAAGACATTATTGTTATCATCAAAACAGGATCAGAGACTTGTGGGGCTAACAATCTCCCCCTTTTTGATGATGACAATAATGTGTTTGAGAAAAGCTCCCCCTGAATATATGCCAACTAGAACTGAGGGAGTTTTCACAAAAGATCTGTTCAATATCAAGAAATTATACCAAGGAAGTTCAAACAGACTAGTCCACATAATTTCTCCCCCTTTGGCATTATCAAAAAGATAGGGGTAATAACAGATCAGAGCATTAAAGGGATCAGAGCATTATAATAACCAGAATGGAACTTATCATATCAAAATAATTCACAATCAGTCAAGCAATGATAAGATGTATGATGCATGTATGACAGCAAAATTAATAAGCTGTAAGAATATTCATCTATTCTACATTCACATATGAAATTTTATCAAAAGACAACCAAAATGATGAGAAAATGCTAATCAGAAGAAGATGATGAATGAGATGCAATGAGAACTTCCAATTGAACTTTAATGACTGCCATATCCTTTTCCATAGCTACCAGTCGAGCATTGGAGTTAAAAACCAGAATAGATACCATTATAAATTCAACAGATTCTCCATGAACACAAGTCAAGCATACTATGAACTGATGCATAATGCATGATATGTAAAATAAAGAAGGACATAAAAATGTTGGAGAACACTCAAGTTAACTGCACAACTGAAGCTTTAACAGTGAAAGTTAGAAATATAATCCTAAAAGATTGATGGTTTTGAAACTTTCAAAGCTGCCAACAATTTCTTTGTGAGGGCCAATTCTTTTTCAACCATAGCAAGTAGTTTAGCAGAGCAAACAAACACTATAGTTTGAAAATAGTTGAGATGCTATCCAATCTGATTAGCTAAGGTAGCAGGCTTGACAATTGCTATCCATTCCATATGATCAACTGACTAGTAGGAGGGGATTGGTTGTGGTTGGTTTTTCTGCTTCTCTGTGGATTTGAAAGAATTAGGTTACAGGAGCATGCCTCTTTAAAGAGCTGGCAGAAGTAACTGATTCTTGATATGGCTTCCAATTCTGGACAGAAGATGGGTAGAGCTAAGTTTGCCAATATTCTGGTTATGGGGTCAAAGCAATGCATGAAAGGAGGTCTTTCTTGGCCTCTAAACTCAGGAAAGTCACAAAGAAATGTCATTGCATCATCATAAGAAAGTAAATTAGAGGGCCAGACCTTCTGTACAAACTTGCAGTCCCCAATAATAAGCAATTTAAGCACACTAGCAAGCACTTTTTCAGTCAACAGAATTTTTACCAAAGCCACAAATTTTGAAGATAGATCATGTCAAAATTAGAACCTTGCAAAAGCTGAATATGAGCAAAAAATAAGCTGATTACTTTTGCTAGTAGAGATTCATCTAGCTTCAATATTTTAGACCAGCCCATCTTAGCAAACATCCTCTCAACAACTTTGGTGGAAGAATTCTTGGATTCTCAAGTTACTATGTAGCTTTACTTTCAAACAGAGAGGAGGAAGCACTTGCAACCCTTGAAGTAAATGCAGTCTTTATGTCTTTTCATCTTGAATTTGCTGCTCTTCTTAGAGGGAATTGGTTGAGGCTCTTTCTCATGAGGAAGCTCAGAAATCAGTTTCAAAGAAAAGAAGCAGATCTTGGAACAAGGATAGGTTCAAATGATTCTGAAATGGATATTGGTTCTGCATGGGAACAGCGAGCAGTTGCTTTGCCTTTACACTTAGCCATCAGTCTTTAGCTTTTTCTTCTATTCAAAAACTTAAGTTGCTGGTTGCCTTGCTACACAATGCGGAAGTTGAACAAAAAGTGGCAAACACAAGAACAAAGAGAGAGTGTACAAGGTGAATAAAATATGCATATAAAACAACTTGATACAAGATTCAAATGAGGAGGAAGATAACAGAATGAATGACAATGGTGCGCTTGCAAAGGGCGGTTTAAAGATGTGTGCATTTTAGCCAAAGGCTAGAAAATGCTAGCCAAAAATTCAGCCTAGAACAATTTAATGACAAACCAGCCCAAGAGAAATGAAAGAAATCTTTTAAAGAAACAGTTCAACATATCAGCCCAAGAAAGATAACTAGATCCTTTTAAAATAAAAGGCTTAGCAAGATTTCAGTCCTTTTAAAAAAAGATTTGGCAGCCCAAAATTGAAATATCTCACAGGTTCAAAACTGGTTCTGGGCAGAAATAAATTTGTCTAAATATTCCACAAATCTTTGCCAAATTTTCAGAAGCATACTAAGAGAAATTGAACCTTAACCAGCCTTTTCTTGATAAACAAAGAAAGACAAAGAAAGTGAAATGATATGCATATGTACAAACACAATGCAAGCAGCAGCCATATCTCATCAAGACAAGTTTATCATGTCTAGCTCATATCTAACAAAACAGAATTTATTTTCAACCAAATGCTTAGTAAAGATGTCAGAAATTTGATCATCAACACTAGCAGAAAATAATTCTATATCACCTTTAATGACATGATCCCCAAGAAAATGATACTTGATATCTATATGCTTGGTCCTAGACTGCTGAGATGGATTTCTTCCAATATTGATACCACAAACATTATCAAACAACAAAGGAATTTTGTCAAGAGAAATACCATAGTCAACCAATTGTTGTTTCCTCTAAAGCACTTGTGACGAGAAAATTCTAGCTGCCATGTACTCAGCTTCAGCTTTGATTGAGGAACTGAATTTTGTTTCTTAGATTGCTAAGAGACCAATGCTCCTCCAAGAAACTAACAACCTCCACTTGTACTCTTTTGATCAATGAAACAACCAACATAATCAGAATCTTTTGCATTGTCTTGATCTAGGCCTCATATTGTAATGCCTCACCAATTTTGGTAGGTTTGGATAGGGATAGTAGAGCCAAGTTCATATGCTTATCTCGAAGAGATGCTCTTGTACTAATTCCTCTTTCCAAGTCACCAATCACCTTTCAATTGGATGATCCTTTAACATTCTGGTTTCTGTTGGTAGTGATTCTTTCATATTTTTTGTGGAGCTTCTTCTTGAATTGGTTATGAAAGGTCCAACTCTATGTGAATCGAATCACATGGAATTTGCTCTGCTGTTTTCTCTTGGCTGATCTCTGTCTTAGAGGATTCTTTGATGTTGTCCTGCATTAACTTATTTTCCTCAAGGGTATTTGAAACCAAGGGACGGTTAGATTCATCAAAGACAACATGCATGGATTCTTTTACAATGAGAGTTCTTTTGTTAAAGACTCTATAAGCTTTACTTGACAAAGAATAGCCCAAGAAAATAGTTTCATCAGATTTTGAATCAAATTTTCCCAAATGCTCTTTTTATTATTCAGCACAAAACATTTACAGCAGAATGCATGAAAGCAGCTCACATTAGGTTTTCTTTCTTTCCAAAGCTCATATGGAGTTTTCTTTAAAATAGGCCTAATCAAGCATCTATTCAAAGAATAGCATGATGTGTTTACAGCTTTAACCCAGAAATATTTTGGCAAAACATTTTTGCACAATATGGCTATGCCCATGTCAACTAGAGTTCTATTTTTCTTTTCAACCACACCATTTTGTTGGGGGGTTCTAGGAGAAGAAAAATTATGGTGGATTCCTTGGTTTTCACAGAAATTTTGGAACAACTTGTTTTCAAATTCTCCACCATGATCACTCCTAATTGAGGTGATAGCAAAACCCTTTTTATTTTGCACTCTTTTGCTGAAATTTTCAAAAGCATCAAAAGTTTCATCCTTATGACCAAGAAGGAAAACCCAAGTAAACCTTGAAAAATCATCCACAATGACAAAGCAATATTTCTTTCCATTTAAGCTAGATGTAGATGATGGTCCAAAGAGATCCATATGGAGAAGTTGGAGTGGCTTAGAAGATGACAAATCTTGTCTTTTTCAAACACTAGTTTATGTAAACCAAAAACTAGTTCCTTCTTAGGAAGCTTGGAAATAAGTTTAAAATTTGCATGTTCAAGTCTTCTATGCTACAATCAAGAATTATTACTTTGAGAAGAAAAAACAGGTTTCCCCTTTTGAATTCAATGAGTCTTCATACACAATACACACATTGGAACTTCTTTGACCAATAAATAGAACATCATCAGAATTTTTCTTATGAAGGATGCAATGAGGAGTTTCAAAAATGATTTTATAGCCCTTATCACAAAGCTAACTTGTGCTCAACAAAATAGATATCAAACCTTTGATCAAGTAGACATTGTCAAAGAGTAAATTAGGAGGAATTTTAATTTTACCTAATCCGACAATTCTACCCTTGCTATTGTCACCAAAAGAGACGTCTACCAAATTCATTTTGTTAAAGGAGACAAACTTTGAAGGATCTCTAGTCAAGTGTCTAGAGCAGCCACTGTCCAGATACCAACAATCACTTTTGGCTTAATAGCAAACCTACAAGAAAGTTAGAGACATTTTGGTACCCAAACTTCTTTGGGTCCTTTCAAGTTAGCAGCAAATGTGCCTTCAGGCACCCACACCATTTTTCTTGCAGCACATAGTTTCCTATTGCTGAAATGGTATGCTGACATGGCAATTAGGGGCTTCAACTGGTATGACGACACAAAACGTCGTTGTTTTAAATGGAAAAGACCATTTCCTGAAGCTGAGAACGATGTCATAGTGACAGAACCCCAAACGAAAGGATTTCATCACGACCTGAGTTTTCTTTTTGAGTAAAACCCTTTTTTAGTCCCTGAAAAATTGGCCTACTAATAAGTTAGTCCTTCATTTATTTTTGCTGACAAGTTAGTCCTTCATTTTATATTTTGTCCGCCAAATCAGTCCTCTGCTAGGGTTCCATTGTCACACTTAACGGAAAATGCCACGTGGCACGTTAATTGCTTATGTGTCCATTAATTGCTGAAGTGGCATGCTAACATGGCAACTGGGGGCTTTAGCTAGTATGAAGACATAAAACGTCGGTTTTAAATGGAGAAGACCATTTCCTAAAGCTGAGAACGACGTCGTAATGGCAGAACCCCAGAACACCAAACGAAAGGATTTCATCGCGACCTTGGTTTTGTTTTTTCTGCAACTCTCCATTTCGAACCCTAAGCCCCATTGCTGTGAGAAATCAGCATACCCATTGCTAGATTTCACTTGCATCTTCTCTTAATTGGTGTTTTCTCTGTCTGAGCTTTACTGTTTTCAAGTTCTAGCATCGAAAAGCTGAGAATTTGCTGGTGAAGATAACTCGGATTTCTTGATTATTGAGATAATTTCTTGTCTGATATAGTATACTCCATTCGTTCTTAGCCTTTGCCTACATCCTCAGTTTTAGGAAATTCCAGAATGCCAATGTATTAAGTGTTTTTCTTTTCTCCATTATTCTTTCTATATTTGTTGCCTCTCGTCACTACTTAAAATCAGTTTAGTAAAAATATTACAGTGCGCTAAATTTTTTAGTCTTACCATAAATGTTCTAGTCTCTTCAACTACCCTGAAATTATGGCTAATTACCATGCAAAATCCTCATAGGAATTCCTCAACTTTGTCTGCCAGGATTGTTTCAAATATTTGTTTCTTCCAAATTTACATTTGGGAGTTTTCTTATAGAACAGAGGCGCTACAAGTCTCATCGACTTCAATCTGAGCTTTAACTTCCCCACTACCCACGACTTGTTATTAAAAAAATTTGTTGTTGTGGTAGTTTATGTCAGGCTCAGTGCTTTGTTGGCAAGCATTCCATCAGAATAGCTTATAATAAGAAGAGCAGAACCCCCTTAGTTCAATATTCAGCTATTTTCTAATACAATATTTGTTCTCTCTTTTGTGGCTTCCTCTTGCTCTGTTTTCTTAAGATGGCTAAGATTCCCACTATGTTCTCACTGAGACACTGTTTTGTAGTGTCGCTTGCTATAAATGTCAGTTTGATTTTGAGAATGGTGTATGAAGTGAACAGGGCTGTAAAAGGGCCTGTTTGAAGAAATAGAGAGGGCCATTAATGGCGGAAGCAGATTCTAAGCACGTTTTGTGTCTTCATGTTAGCTGAAGCCCCCAATTGCCATGTCAGCATGCCATTTCAACAATTCATAGACACATAGGCAATTAACGTGTGACAACGGAACCCTAGCGGAGGACTGATTTGATGAACGGAATATAAAATGAAGGATTAACTTATCAGTAAACCAATTTTTCAAGGACTAAAAAAGGGTTTTACTCTTAAATAAAGAGTAAAACCCTTTTTTAGTCCTTGGAAAATGTAGTCACTAACATATTCGTCCTCCAAAAATTTTAGGTAACAAATTGGTCATTGAATTATTATTCCGTCGAACAAATTGGTCCTTAAATATCACTAACAGGACCCTACCGGAGGACTAATTTGTCAGACGGAATAATAATTCAATGACTTCAATTTGTCACCGAAAATTTTTGGAGGACGAATTTGAGTGGTTGCATTTTCCAAAGACTAAAAAAGGGTTTTACTCTTAAATAAATGAATATAAGGATTTGATCAAATTTGGACCATTAAATGTAATGAGATTTATGAATTGATGTGTATATATAATAGAAATTTCCAAAATTCTTTTGCTAGGAAAATGATAAAGAAAGTTCAGTTATATGCCCCTACCGTTTATTTTACTTTCCTATCTCATTAAGTGGTTTGGCAATCTAATTAAAGATGGACAAGGGAAAAGAGGAAATAAAATGCTGTTGGATGCCTGAAACAGTCACTAAACTTCAAGGATCATCCAAATAGATTACTTAAATCATTATAATTCATAGACTATTTAGTTTACTTACAAGACAATCACAGCTGCCTATCTGCATTTCAATTCTTAAAATAACTAAAAATATCTAATTCTTTAAGGTAACTAGTTTCAGCCATATGAAAGTTCACTTTCGTTTTCTTGGTTACACACACACAGTAACAAAATCCAGTTCTAGGATTAGTAATAATATAGGGCCAAAGAAGTAACACACGAAGCTATGGGACGAAAGGGCATGACAAAAATTGGAGCAATTTTGGTGATATCGTTGTTTATTGTGCTTGTGTCCACAGCTGAAACAAAACTTGATCTTGATTTTCCCATAATGCCAAGGATTTTCTTATGCATGCATGGTTACAACAATTTCGATTTCTTCCTCACCTTGTGCATCAAAATATGCATATTGGATTTGTCTAATGCGTAAAGGGTTTTGTTGTTTCACTTTTGATATTGCGTTTTGGACTGGCTAATTATGTAGTATCTTGAAAAGCATTCCTAGTTATTTGCATGTCATCCTAATGACAAAAAAAAAAAAAAAAGGCCAGTTACACTATTATTCTCTTTTATTTTAATTATTTGCATATCATTCTTTGTATTTCACAAAAGTGAGGAGAAAAACCTTACTTATATTTAGAACTGCAAAACAGACCAGGCCAATCTAGCCAGTTTTCATTTGGCCGACATAATGCTAGCCTAGCCCAGCCCTCATCAACTTGCAAGCTAAAACGGGCTAGCCCATTTTTATTTTTATTTTTTGAATTTTAGATTACTTTTATTTGTAATGATATTTAAAATAAACAAGGGTTTTGACTTTTTTCTTTAGTTATTTGGGCTATTTTAAGCTAACTTGTTAAGAAACCTAGTTGAACAAAATAAAACATGCATAAAGTAATAAATAAAATTAAAATAAAGAATCAAATGTATATATAAAAAAAATGTATCTAAGTGTAAATTTAAAATTAAAATACATAAGTAATTAAACAAATTGTAATATTTTATACTTCCAAATACTAGTTACTAATATGATTCTATGATATAGTGTAACCTTAAAAGAAAAAAGGGCCAACCCGGCTTGGCTCAGCTCGAACCCAAATGGGTTGTGGGTCAAATTGGCCCGGTTCTTTTAGGGCCATCAATTCTATGGCTCGGCCCTCTTTTTTAGCTGGCTAAAATTGGTCATCCCATTAGGCCTGACTCATTTTACCGGCTCTATTTATATTATCTTTGACTAAAACCCTATTTTGATCTCTCACTTATTTGGGCGTTATAAAAAATATAAGAAGAAATAAACCACTAATTAAAAACTTACATGTTTTCAAAAATATTTTTTTTTATGCATAATTTTGGAAAATTTAGAAGATATAAGACCTCAAATTTTAAAAAATGCAATGTCTTAAATTTTTGTCTCTTTTTTTTTTTTTATGCTATGAAAAGCGCCCAGATAAAATGTAGTGTCTACATGGGTATTTTTTTTATAAGTTTATTTATAAATAATTAGTTTATATTTTAGATTATGTTCAATATCAAGATGCAGATACAAATTCACTCAAACGAAAAAGAAAAAAGATTGAGATACGAATATATCTAAACAAGTTGAGATACAAATAGAGAGATAAAAAGGTTCATGGATCTCTCAAAAAGGTTGATTCTCTTCCATATTCCAAACTAGAAAATCTTGCTTGCATTATCTATGGCAATAAAAAAAGGGAGCCGCTATTTTCAAAGCCTATTTTTTTAATGTCACACTTTATTTAATGTCTAGATATGATATAGATTAAATTACTCTTAATTAATATGAAATGTTTTTAATTTTGACTAAAAATTTTTCTATATTAAATGAGGGTTTTTACAATTGACTAAAAAACTTTATATATTAAATGAGGATAAATTAGTTTATATTATATTTAGACATTAAATAGGGTGTGATATTAACAAAATCAGGTTCGAAAATAACAGCTCCCTAAAAAAATTGAGAAATAAAAGGGAATAAAATAGAGAGAGGGAACACGACAGACATTGATAGAGGAAATTAGAGAGACAATTATGCGTGGAAGGTTTGACCAACAACTGCTTTTAGATGTTGTTTTAATTCAATATTTATGATATGGCTGGAAACTATAACCCCGTTTAATCATTTTCCTTAATTTCTCAATCAACCGACACAGGATTATGTTATGGCATTTGCAGTGAATCTAGTGATTGCTAAAACTCAACACTGATTATAGAAGTTTCTGTAGATCGAAACTGATTGCAAAGTAGCAATTCTCCTTATCATCAGCAAGTTTTAGGAGTTACCTTTTTTTTTTTTTTTTTTTTTTTTTGTTATTNTTTTTGGTTATAATTTCGAATTTAAATACAGAACCTAGAAGTCATAAAGACGATCTCTGTGTCACTCAATTATAAGTTATTTGGTATTTTAAGAGTTACCTAGCTAGAGAAAGAGTTAAGTCCTGTCCCAATATTAGTGTGTTTTGGATCCCTAGATGAATTCATGACTGTGCCAATTGGGTCTGGGCTAGTTCCTATTCCCCTTTCTTATCCCCCATCTTTTTCATTGGTGCATCATGCTTCTTTGTAGCATTCTCTTTTGTAAATGAATTTTCATTAGCAAAAAAGGAAAAAAAAAAATGTACTTGATGGCCTATGCAAAGATAGGGATGTAACTACGGCTAGAAAATTTTAGTTCATTGCAACATTAATTTCCTCTCTAATGAGCATTTTTCTACATTCTTGAAAGAGGAAGAAGAGTATTTTAGTTCATTGCAAATGACTATTTTTGTATAGATTATTTATAATCTTGTAATGCAAATTTTTAGTTAGTTGACTAGTTTGACTGATGTAGTAAGTTAGTTAACTAGTTAACCACAGTTAGTTAGTTTATTTAACTCTAATTAAATTAGATAGTTAGATCATAACCGTCATAGTTAGATGAGCTGGAGTTAGTTAGCATTTTACTTTCTTTATATAGCCTCTGCTGATGTATTGTAGCAATCAGATTGAATATACAAGAATTTCTTCTAACTCCTTCTTCTCTCTCTCGACTCCCTCTTTACTCTGGAGTTCTTCTCTGTTCTTGCTCATTCTGATATTTTACATGGTATCAGAGAAAATCGATCTTGATTTGCAAGTGTATTCGATCTATTGATTCAAATTAGATTTGGTGAAAGATATTTCTTGATTGACTGGGAAGATGGAAACTGAAACTGCATCGACGAACAAAGAAGCATCGAGCAGCGTCAATGGTGGCAATCCCATGGTTTTAGCAAATTCTGATCATCCTGGAATGCAATTGGTGACAACTCATCTGACAGGTAACAATTACTTGTCATGGAGTAGATCAATTAAAATAGCATTGGGAGCAAAGATGAAGCTCGGATTCATCGACGGAAAGTATGGTGTACCTGAAAAAGGATCAACTGAGTTTGACCATTGGATTCGTGTGGATTGCATGATTCGGTCATGGATCCTGAACTCCATTTCTAAAGAAATAGTGGAAGCTTTTCTCTATGCATCAACTGCAAGAGAGCTTTGGGTGGAATTGGAAGAAAGGTTTGGTGAATCTAATGGACCACAGATTTACCAAATTCAAAGAGAAATAAGCACCATTTCTCAAGGAAACTAATCAGTGGTCAAGTATTTCATAGCACTAAAGAAGCTATGGGATGAGTTGGATTGTGTACAACCAATTCCAAAATGTACATGCAAGAACTGCACCTGTGATGTTACAAAGAAAGTCGCTGATCTCACACACTCCAGCAAGCTACTACAGTTCTTAATGGGGCTTAGTGATGACTTTGACCATATCAGGAACCAAATTTTAGTAATGGACCCCTTGCCTTCAGTGAATAAGGCATACTCAATGACTTTACGTATTGAAAAGCAACGTGAGGTCCATACTAGCTTGGCAGGAAAGGTTGAGAATTCAGCTATGTTAGCAAGAACCCCAATGGGAAGAGGCACTGGAACTGGTTTTGGCAGAGGAAATCATAAGAAGCCAAATTACAATGAAAAGAAAAATGAAAAATACGAAAAATTGTCCTGTACTCACTATAATATTGGCGGTCACATTAGGGATACTTGCTTCAAGTTGCATGGATATCCAAATTGGAATAAGGAGCTTAAGGGGCAACGCAGTCAAGCAATGGAAGGCAGGCATATGGTCAATCTAGCTGATAATCCCTTAGATGCCAACATGATCAATTCTGGAGAGAAAAACTTTGATCCAAGAACATCTTTGGCATAACTAATTCAACAGGAACTCTCCAAAATGATGAAAGGGCATGGAAATTACGAAGGGAATCATGTCAATTTTGCTCATATTGAGGATTTTGCAGGTAACATCTCCAATTCTCCTCTTCATTCTGCTTTACATATAGTAGATAATATGGATACTAGAACTTGGATAGTGGACACAGGGGCATCAAACCACATGTGCATTAACTCAGATCTTCTACATAACTCAAAACCAGTAACACAAATCACTCCTATCTATTTACCTGATGGTTCTATTAAGTTAGTGCATCAAATTGGTGATGTTCATCTCAGCCCTACTCTTATCTTGACTGAAGCTCTTTATGTTCCTAGCTTCAAGTTTAATCTTCTTTTAATAAGGAAGTTGTCCAAAACTGCTCAGATTAAGTTTGTTTTTCTTCCTGACAAATGCCTTCTGCAGGACCCTCTGACTGAAGCTGTTATAGCCATTGGTAAAGTGGTAGGGAACCTATACATTCTAGACAAATCTTCATTTCGCAATACTGCTACTTCTTTTCTTTCCTGTAATAATCAGATTGACTTAGTCAAATCTTCTTTTAATTCCATCTGTAATTCTTTCAATCCACCTTGTACCGGTACTAGTCAATTGAATAAAAATTCTGAAACCTTGTGGCATAATAGACTTGGCCATGCCTCGTTGAAGATATTACAACATATCTCCTTTTTGAAAGGGATGGATACCCCACTGCTTTCTACTTGTGACATTTGTCATAAATCAAAACAGCATCGATTACCTTTTCCCCTCAGTAGCTCCAAATCAGAATCTCTTTTTGACCTCATGCATATAAATCTGTAGGGTCCCTATAGCAAAACCTCTATCACTGGTGCACATTACATGCTTACTGTGGTGGATGATTGCAGTAGAGCAACTTGGATTTTTCTGCTCACTCATAAGCACCAAACTTTGCAAACACTGAAATTTTTCTTTCAAATGGTGCAAAACCAATTTCAAACGCGTATTAAATGCATTAGGACAGATAATGACTCAGAATTTACTAGCAATGCTTGTCAATCCTTTATCTGAATTAGGCATTACGCATCATAAGAGTTGTACTTATACTCCCCAGCAAAATGGCATTGTTAAGCGGAAGCACAAGCATCTTTTACAGATTGCTAGAGCTTTGATGTTTCAAGCTCACCTGCCTATTATATTTTGGGGTCATTCCCTTTTAATGGCTGCATATATTATTAATTGTTTACCATCTCAGTTTTTGGAATGGAAGACACCTTATGAGCTTCTGCATAACAAGAAACCAGATTATTCCTTATTGAAATGTTTTGGCTTCCTATGTTATGTCACCAACACTCACCCTCACAAGGATAAATTTGCAACCAGAGCCTATAGGTGCATATTTTTGGGCTTTGTCACAAGACAAAAGGCATATAGAGTTTATGATTTAGATTCTCACCAATTTTACACTTCTCGAGATGTTGTGTTTCATGAAAATAATTTTCCTTTTGCCACTACACCTTCCACTGACAGTGATATCTCCTTACCAATCCCTTTCCATGATTTTGATATTTTTGATACCCCACCTCTGCCACCAACACCACTTACACCTTTGCCAACAACACCACCAACTCAGAACTTCATCCCTCCTGCTGTTGGTTCTAAGAACCAGCACTCCATTCTTCCTACCTCACCTTTGTCCTCCACAGCAGGTACATCTGAACCACCTCCTCTTCCCATCCTCCCTCCTTTTCCTTTACTACCTGATATCCCTCCTCCTCATAGACAAAGCTCTCGCCCAAAGTTTAAACCCACTTGGCTACAGGATTTTGTCTCTCATGTGACTGTTTCTCCTACTTTACCAAATGTTGTTGCTGCATCAGTTAGTGGTTCTTCTGCCTATACTCCCCCTACCTTTCCTTATTATCATTCCCCATTTTTTACTGAGTCTTACATGTCATTTCTTGCCAATGTGACCACTGTCCCTAAACCTCGTTCATACTATCATGCTAGTAAGCATGACAAATGGGTTGAGGCTATGAACACTGAACTAAAGGCCCTTAAATCCAATCATACTTGGGACTTGGTCCCTTTACCTCCTGGCAAGAAGGCCATTGGTTCTAAATGGGTTTACAAGGTGAAATATTTACCTGATGGGACTGTTGATCGTTACAAAGCCAGGCTGGTTGCCAAAGGCTATCACCAGATTGAAGGAGTGGACTATAAAGACAGTTTTTCACCTGTGGCTAAGTTGGTCACTGTCCACATTTTCTTAGCCATTGCTTCTGCTCAGAATTGGCCCTTGCATCAATTAGACATCAATAATGCCTTCTTACATGGCTCTCTCAATGAGGAAGTTTACATGCAACCTCCACAAGGCTACCACACAGCTAAGCCAATTGAGGTTTGTCTGGTGAAAAGATCACTTTATGGCTTGAAACAGGCTTCCCGTCAGTGGAACCTTGAATTCTGTACTAAACTTCAGACTTATGGATTTGTCCAAAGTGCACATGACCACTGCCTCTTCACCATGACCAGATCAGGTTCCTTCTTGGCATTGCTTGTTTATGTTGATGATGTCTTAGTTACTGGCACCAATGACTATGACATCCAGCAGGTCAAGCACTTCCTTCACACCACGTTTACCATCAAGGACATGGGCTTTGCTAAGTATTTTTTAGGCCTTGAGATTGCTCGTGGACCATCTGGCACCTATGTCAACCAAAGGAAATATGTCCTAGACATTCTCCAAGATGCTGGACTCCTTGGCACTAAGTCTGTTGCTTCCCCTTTACCCAAAGGGCAAAAATTTTCCTCTGCTGGAGCTCTTTTGCCTGAACCAAAAAGATTTCGCAGGCTTGTAGGCAGATTGCTTTATCTTGGTCTCACCAGGCCAGACATCACTCATGCGGTTCAACAGCTGAGCCAGTACCTCCATTCTCCCACTCAAGCACACTGGAATGGTGTCATTCATGTGCTAAAATACCTCAAAGGCACTCCTTCCAAAGGCTTATTTTTCCCTTCTGGCACCAGTCTCTCCCTTACTGGTTACTGTGATGCAGATTGGGCTGCATGCAAAGATACACGTAGATCCATCACTGGCTACTGTGTCTTCTTAGGTCCCTCTTTAATTTCTTGGAAAACCAAGAAACAATCTACTATCACCAGGTCCTCAGCTGAAGCAGAATATCGAAGCCTAGCAACCACTGTTTGTGAGCTCACTTGGATTAATTATATTTTACAAGCCTTTCACTTACATATTCCTTTACCTATTTCCTTGTGGTGTGATAATTTAGCAGCTTTGCATATCACTGCTAATCCAGTCTTTCATGAGCGCACAAAGCACATTGAAATAGACTGTCATCTAGTTCGTGATAAATACAAGGCAGGTTTTGTTCTTCCTCAACACATCTCTACCAAGCATCAGCTGGCTGACATCTTCACCAAAAACCTTGTTGGACCGCAGTTCACCTCCATTGTGTCCAAGTTGGGTTTGGTGGATTTCCATCACTCCCAAACTCCAACTTGAAGGGGGGCTGTACAGATTATTTATAATCTTGTAATGCAAGTTTTTAGTTAGTTNGTTTTAGTTAGTTGACTAGTTTGACTGATGTAATAAGTTAGTTAACTAGTTAACCTCAGTTAGTTAGTTTAGCTAACTCTAATTAAATTAGATAGTTAGTTCATAACCGTCATAGTTAGATGAGCTGGAGTTAGTTAGCTTTTACTTTCCTTATATAACTACTGCTGATGTACTGTAGCAATCAGATAGAATATACTGGAAATTCTTCTAACTCTTCCTTCTCTCTCTCTCAACTCTCTCCTTGCTCTGGAGTTCCTTTTTGTTCTTGGGGATTCTTATATTTTACAGTTACTGCCAAGAAATCACCTTCCTCCATGGTGACAAAGGGACATGGAAACAAATGCATCCATGGTTCCAGAGCAAACCTTGTAAACTTGGGTTTGCAAACCCACGAAGTTCACACAACATGATTCACTAGCATCACCATCGGTTTTCTTTGGAGACAATATGTCTGAATTAATCCAAGATTCGCAAAAAAGTTAAAGGATTATATATTTAAGGGTTCTGAGTGTATCATGAAAAATATTGTTAGACATATTAAAAATTGAAACTAACAAAATGGGGATAAAAATCCTATTTCTAGTCCACACAAGAAGTTCACTAGTTCCTTCACTTTCAGGGAAAAACAAAAACAGAAGCTCTCGACTGCCCTTGGTTTTTTCTACTTATTTATTTTTATCACCCAGTTTGGTATAACATGGAGTTCTTTTTTTCTTTTACCATTCAAAATAAAATGTTCAAATTATATTTTGGCCTAACTACCAAATTAACCAACAAAACACACAAGACAACAAATTAACTTGTAA
>QAOA01006078.1:17005-42160 GCA_003255065.1 Cercis canadensis
CTTATTATCATTCCCCATTTTTTACTGAGTCTTACATGTCATTTCTTGCCAATGTGACCACTGTCCCTAAACCTCGTTCATACTATCATGCTAGTAAGCATGACAAATGGGTTGAGGCTATGAACACTGAACTAAAGGCCCTTAAATCCAATCATACTTGGGACTTGGTCCCTTTACCTCCTGGCAAGAAGGCCATTGGTTCTAAATGGGTTTAGAAGGTGAAATATTTGCCTGATGGGACTGTTGATCGTTACAAAGCCAGGCTGGTTGCCAAAGGCTATCACCAGATTGAAGGAGTGGACTATAAAGACAGTTTTTCACCTGTGGCTAAGTTGGTCACTGTCCGCATTTTCTTAGCCATTGCTTCTGCTCAGAATTGGCCCTTGCATCAATTAGACATCAATAATGCCTTCTTACATGGCTCTCTCAATGAGGAAGTTTACATGCAACCTCCACAAGGCTACCACACAGCCAAGCCAATTGAGGTTTGTCTGCTGAAAAGATCACTTTATGGCTTGAAACAGGCTTCCCGTCAGTGGAACCTTGAATTCTGTACTAAACTTCAGACTTATGGATTTGTCCAAAGTGCACATGACCACTACCTCTTCACCATGACCAGATCAGGTTCCTTCTTGGCATTGCTTGTTTATGTTGATGATGTCTTAGTTACTGGCACCATTGACTATGACATCCAGCAGGTCAAGCACTTCCTTCACACCACGTTTACCATCAAGGACATGGGCTTTGCTAAGTATTTTTTAGGCCTTGAGATTGCTCGTGGACCATCTGGCACCTATGTCAACCAAAGGAAATATGTCCTAGACATTCTCCAAGATGCTGGACTCCTTGGCACTAAGTCTGCTGCTTCCCCTTTACCCAAAGGGCAAAAATTTTCCTCTACTGGAGCTCTTTTGCCTGAACCAGAAAGATTTTGCAGGCTTGTAGGCAGATTGCTTTATCTTGGTCTCACCAGGCCAGACATCACTCATGCGGTTCAACAGCTGAGCCAATACCTCCATTCTCCCACTCAAGCACACTGGAATGGTGCCATTCATGTGCTAAAATACCTCAAAGGCACTCCTTCCAAAGGCTTGTTTTTCCCTTCTGGCACCAGTCTCTCCCTTACTGGTTACTGTGATGCAGATTGGGCTGCATGCAAAGATACACGTAGATCCATCACTGGCTATTGTGTCTTCTTAGGTCCCTCTTTAATTTCTTGGAAAACCAAGAAACAATCTACTATCAGCAGGTCCTCAGCTGAAGCAGAATATCGAAGCCTAGCAACCACTGTTTGTGAGCTCACTTGGATTAATTATATTTTACAAGCCTTTCACTTACATATTCCTTTACCTATTTCCTTGTGGTGTGATAATTTAGCAGTTTTGCATATCACTGCTAATCCAGTCTTTCACGAGCGCACAAAGCACATTGAAATAAACTGTCATATAGTTCGTGATAAATACAAGGCAGGTTTTGTTCTTCCTCAACACAACTTTTTCATTGGCGCATCATGCTTCTCTGTAGCATTCTCTTTTGTAAATGAATTTTCATTAGCCAAAAAGGAAAAAAAAAAGTACTTGATGGCCTATGCAAAGATAGGGATGTAACTACGGCTAGAAAATTTTAGTTCATTGCGACATTAATTTCCTCTCTAATGAGCATTTTTCTACATTCTTTAAAGAGGAAGAAGAGTATTTCAGTTCATTGCAAATGACTATTTTTGTACAGATTATTTATAATCTTGTAATGCAAGTTTTTAGTTAGTTGACTGGTTTGACTGATGTAGTAAGTTAGTTAACTAGTTAACCACAGTTAGTTAGTTTAGTTAACTCTGATTAAATTAGATAGTTAGATCATAACTGTCATAGTTAGATGAGCTGGAGTTAGTTAGCATTTTACTTTCTTTATATAGCCTCTACTGATGTACTGTAGCAATCAGATTGAATATACAAGAGTTTCTTCTAACTCCTTCTTCTCTCTCTTGACTCCCTCTTTACTCTGGAGTTCTTCTCTGTTCTTGCTCATTCTGATATTTTACATGGTATCAGAGCAAATCGATCTTGATTTGCAAGTGTATTCGATCTGTTGATTCAAAATAGATTTGGTGAAAGATATTTCTTGATTGACTGGGAAGATGGAAACTGAAACTGCATCGACGAACAAAGAAGCATCGAGCAGCGTCAATGGTGGCGATCCCATGGTTTTAGCAAATTCTGATCATCCTAGAATGCAATTGGTGACAACTCATCTGATAGGTAACAATTACTTGTCATGGAGTAGATCAATTAAAATAGCATTGGGAGCAAAGATGAAGCTCGGATTGATCGACGGAAAGTATGGTGTACCTGAAGAAGGATCAACTGAGTTTGATCATTGGATTCGTGTGGATTGCATGATTCAGTCATGGATCCTGAACTCCATTTCTAAAGAAATAGTGGAAGCTTTTCTCTATGCATCAACTGCAAGAAAGCTTTGGGTGGAATTGGAAGAAAGGTTTGGTGAATCTAATGGACCACAGATTTACCAAATTCAAAGAGAAATAAGCACCATTTCTCAAGGAAACCAATCAGTGGTCAAGTATTTCACAGCACTAAAGAAGCTATGGGATGAGTTGGATTGTGTACAACCAATTCCAAAATGTACATGCAAGAACTGCACTTGTGATGTTACAAAGAAAGTCGTTGATCTCGCACACTCCAGCAAGCTACTACAGTTCTTAATGGGGCTTAGTGATGACTTTGACCATATCAGGAACCAAATTTTAGTAATGGACCCCTTGCCTTCAGTGAATAAGGCATACTCAATGACTTTACGCATTGAAAAGCAACGTGAGGTCCATACTAGCTTGGCAGGAAAGGTTGAGAATTCAACTATGTTAGCAAGAACCCCAATGGGAAAAGGCACTGGAACTGGTTTTGGTAGAGGAAATCATAAGAAGCCAAATTACAATGAAAAGAAAAACGAAAAATTGTCCTGTACTCACTATAATACTGGCGGTCACACTAGGGATACTTGCTTCAAGTTGCATGGATATCCAGATTGGTATAAGGAGCTTAAGGGGCAACGCAGTCAAGCAATGGAAGGCAGGCATATGGTCAATCTAGCTGATAATCCCTTAGATGCCAACATGATCAATTCTGGAGAGAAAAACTTTGATCCAAGAACATCTTTGGCAGAACTAATTCAACAGGAACTCTCCAAAATGATGAAAGGGTATGGAAATTATGAAGGGAATCATGTCAATTTTGCTCATATTGAGGATTTTGAAGGTAACATCTCCAATTCTCCTCTTCATTCTGCTTTACATATAGTAGATAATATGGATACTAGAACTTGGATAGTGGACACAGGGGCATCAAACCACATGTGCATTAACTCAGATCTTCTACATAACTCAAAACCAGTAACACAAATCACTCCTATCTATTTACCTGATGGTTCTGTTAAGTTAGTGCATCAAATTGGTGATGTTCATCTCAACCCTACTCTTATTTTGACTCTTGTTTCTCACTTAAATGTATCATGCTCTTGGAAATATATATATCTTGAAGATTCCTGCATTTCATTCTCAGGAAAGATTTGTGGCATATATATATATATATATATATATATATATATATCTTGAAGATTCCTGCATTTCATTCTCAAGAAAGATTTGTGGCATTTGGTGTTAGGATAATGATGAAATTTTACCTTGTTTTTAAAATATACGAGGATGGCTTGAACAGAGAATAACCCAATGTTTGTTGGATGGAGTAAATACTAACTCTGCATCAAAGTTCTGATGTGTGATTATTAGTTTCATGTGTGAATTAGACTATAGTGCATCAAAGTTCATGTGTGAAATTGGATGGAGTAATCACACATCCATAGTTGTTCCAATGTGTCAAAATCTCTCGTGCATTTTTTTTTATTTCATGAATGTGTTACTGGAGTTTGGTTTTTCAAATATGCTGTTAACCATGTTTCAATTACTTAAATTATCATGCAGGTCTATGTAGATTTCTTTGCTGTTGGAATGCTTTTGTTGGCAGGAGCATTAGCATGTTATGGTGAGCAACTGCTGTTATAGTTTTCCATTCTCAAGTTTCAACAACTTATCATTTTATAATTTGCCTTTGCTGAATAGTTGTGCAACTGGGTTTTTTGTGTGTATGATATTCATAATTACTTATACAATAACAATTGTAATGAAACTATATAAAATATAATTGAAATATAATGGAAAAAAGAGTGCTAGCTTTAATGAAGTGTTTTACCTTTTCAATGATCTGTGAGTTAATGAACTTGAGAACTGATTTGAGTTAATGAGAATCTATGTTTGAAGGCTTGTGAACCAAGTTTCCATTGTGGTCTCCTATTTCCTTCTCCTTCTTGTATGTGACATGACATCCTTCTGAACTTTTTTGGGTCTAACTACCTAAATAATCCCAAAACTCCTATTTATTAGAACTTCTTTTTTGGGCACTTCTGCCTTATACAAGCCTTAGCCTAGCCATTGATAACAATGTGGAGGTACAGTCTTTGATATAAATCAGATATAGGAAACCAGAATTCTGCACAATTACCATTTCATAATAATATAAAATTTTCCCAAATTGCCCATTGTGGACTCCAATTCCAGCCCTTGGACTGATGTCTTGATAGATTGTGGTGCTTTTCCAAGGAAATACATTTATCACATGTCCTTCTAAACTGGTTGCACTTTGCATGGTAGATGACTTCAATTTTAGAAGGTGATTATTGATTTCAAGAAATCACTTAATGCTGTTAAAAGTTGTAAACCAATGGATGATCTGAATAGTTTTATTGGATAGAATGACTTGAATATTTTTGTGGAATTTATGAGTTGAAAATGAGGAACACAAGTTGTAAGATCCTCAAGTGCTATTGTCATGGTGGATAAAGTATTAAAAGCCACAGGATTTATCTTTCCTCAAGTGCAGATATCCTGTGACTTTTAGTATCAATGTTTTTCTATTGTTGCATCATCACAATTTTATCAAGGCACAGAGGTCTTAGTGCCAAAGTGATTTCACAATTGATTAAGTGAACATGCCCAAATACAAGGGTGTGTTAGTGTAAATTTCCGTTAGTTCCCTTATAACTTTTCTTCTCTCTTACAAATGCATCATTAAGGGCATGGTTTACACCACTCACAGTGGCTATACAATTCTTAATTTGGACTCCCTATCTTCATTGTTATCCTTTTGTTAGTGAAAGCTTAAAACCTCAAGTTTTGGAAGTTTTGAAATAATAGCATATACAGTATCCTTTATTGTACAGCCATTGATTGTTTGTAACACTTAACTTTTGGAAGAACTATAATTGGAATCTTCAGGGGGCTAACACAAATATGATTAAAGATTTTTAAGGGAAAATGAAAATTCTGGGGGGGCACGGTCATATATTTTACAAAAATTAAACAAAAAAGAAGAATTATGGGGGAGATTGGTTAAAGTCTGATTTATTGTATATGAGAATTTCTTAGCAGCAATATCATGTAAGTTATAGCAACTAAATGTGTTTCTGATGTATTTCATCATGGCATATACTTGAGATTTCAGTGCATGAAACCGGCTAGGGTATTTGTTTTGTTCTTGTGGAGTCACTTGGTTAGTCACATGTTGACAGATATTTTATTTTTCTTTTTTATTTTTGTGGAGGGGTCATAGTCCCCCATAACAAAAAATAATTCTGCTTGTATGGTTGGAAGATAGCAAGATCACTGGAGGGCTACACCAATATTTGGATGAATTTAACCAGGACAAGACAAACAACTTGAATAAGGATATTCTCTTACATTCTTGCAATGATCTTCTCTTGCAAAAGATTAGTCTATTTACTTACCTATATTGGCTGACTCAACTGAAAAGTAGTTAACTGTAAAGATTCTTTTGCTAAGATTTTGGTGGATAGTGGATACTTTTTATTTGCTAAGGTGACTGCTTTCTGTGCTCTTTAATCATTCTTTCTTCCTCTGGTTTTGCCAAACGTTCACATGGTTTGCTTTCTACCTACATTGATCATCTCTGTAATTTTCTTATTTTGTTTACTTTTGAACTTTTTGATGTATTTTATTTCTCTCTAAGCAGCATAACCCAGATTGAGTTAAATTGATTGAGTTTTACTTCCAATTAAATTATAGTAAAGATGTGACGTATTGCTGTAAATTTTATCTCCAAGATATAGTTTCATCTATATTTCTATGTTTCCTAATGTATGTTTATTTAGTTGTTGCTGTTTATTATTAGTATTATATGTAGCCTATAGCAGTTGTCAAGTTACTTTTCCTTCAAATTCCTTATCAGTAAGGGGATCAAGGATGTACGTATAAATATATATATATATACACATATGGTGGAGATTAGTTAAAGTCTGATTTATTGTATATGAGAATTTCTTGGCAGCAATATCATGTAAGTTATAGCAACTAAAGGTGTTTCTGATATATTTCATCATGGCATATACTTGAGATTTCAGTGCATGATACCGGCTAGGGTATTTGTTTTGTTCTTGTGGAGTCACTTGGTTAGTCACATGTTGACATATATTTTCTTTTTCTTTTTTATTTTTGTGGAAGGATCATAGTCCCCCATAACAAAAAATAATTCTGCTTGTATGGTTGGAAGATAGCAAGATCACTGGAGGGCTACACCAATATTTGGATGAATTTAACCAGGACAAGACAAACAACTTGAATAAGGATATTCTCTTACATTCTTGCAATGATCTTCTCTTGCAAAAGGTTAGTCTATTTACTTACCTATATTGGCTGACTCAACTGAAAAGTAGTTAACTGTAAAGATTCTTTTGCTAAGATTTTGGTGGATAGTGGATACTTTTTATTTGCTAAGGTGACTGCTTTCTATGCTCTTATCATTCTTTCTTTCTCTGGTTTTGCCAAACGTTCACATGGTTTGCTTTCTACCTACATTGATCATCTCTGTAATTTTCTTATTTTGTTTACTTTTGAATTTTTTGATGTATTTTATTTCTCTCTAAGCAGCATATAACCCAGATTGAGTTAAACTGATTGAGTTTTACTTCCAATTGAATTATAGTAAAGATGTGGCGTATTGCTGTAAATTTTATCTCCAAGATATAGGTTCATCTATACTTCTATGTTTCCTAATGTGACAAAAAATGAACAGAAAACATAAAACATTCTAGTATATTTTCAATGTTGCAATACATTGTTTCCTAAATTTTAGTTTTTGTTTTGTCTCTCATTTGTTTGTTTCTTTTTGTTGTATGTCTGAACCAGAGATTGTTGTTGAGAATGAAATGGAAGTTGAGAAATCAGAAATGACAGTAAATCTCCATCTAGATTACAATTTCAAATCTTATCATTATATGTTTATTCAGTTGTTGTTGTTTATTATTAGTATTATATGTAGCCTATAGCAGTTGTCAAGTTACTTTTCCTTCAAATTCCTTATCAGTAAGGGGATCAAGGATGTACGTATAAATATATATATATATACACATATGGTGGAGATTAGTTAAAGTCTGATTTATTGTATATGAGAATTTCTTGGCAGCAATATCATGTAAGTTATAGCAACTAAATGTGTTTCTGATGTATTTCATCATGGCATATACTTGGATTCACCAGTGATTCTATTGTTTCAACATGGTAAAATCCATCACAAATTCGTAATGAAATCTATCATGAACAAGCTTAGTCGCCAACCATATGTTTAATCTGTACCCTTAGTTTAGTTTTACTTAATAACTGTTGGGATGAAATATTAAGTATTGATAATCATGGTAAGGAAGGATTCTTCGCATAACAAGTATGATATCCTGCATTTCGTGAACATACTGCATCATTTTGTCGTTCATTGATAAATAATGAACAATTGCAAAGGAAAACGCCTCTATACATCACCACTTCAAGAAAAGGAAACGTTCTATTTGTTTAAATGCCAGTAGAGAGTGGTAGTACACATTGAATTTCGCTTTCATACTCTCACCCAAATTAGAATGTGAAGTCACTGGATATGAAGACTACTAATATTTGAAACAAAGTAATTTCAATATTTCATTAACTGCACATTGTAACATCAGTGTACACACTCTTTAACTGGACCAAGATGATCACAATGCTCTAAATGGTAAAATTATTGTGATAGTGCCCAAAAGCTCATAATTATAGGATATTTATAATCTTCATAGACTGATGACTTTCCTATGTAAATGCTCTCCAGCAGAACCTACTTCATCATGATCATGATGATGAAAAATCAGGGTCAAAACTCCTATCAAACACAGTACTGAGCCAACAAGAAGTTTGTCGTACTACTCCACCCAATGAAACTTCAGCTGACTAGCCTCATAGAATGACAATGCCACCAGTGAAGTCATCATAGATATGGTGCTGTAAATGCAGTAATACAACATGTCAAGCTTGATAACAGTAACAAATGTGCAAACAGATAACTTCGACAAACTTAATTTAATTGAAATCTGTACTAAATTAGCACCAAACCAGTATATGAATTTTATGAGGACTTCAAAGGTTACATATCTGCAGTATTCAACAGCAGTCGAAGACAAGACAGAAACGGGAATCTCAAATTTATTCATTGATGTGAATGTTGCCATTAAAATCAAATTAATTAGCCGGGCTGGCTTTTCAATTTCTAAGCAGTTTTTATAGCAAAGTAACAGAGGGGGTATAGTTCATATTATTGCATTTATGACCGCTGCTTTCATAGTATAAGCTTTAGCATAAATATAGAAAAACAGCACACAAGATATATGGTTGGTATAACCGTTCAAGTGTTTCCTCATATGATTGGCAACAGTTAAGGGAATAGAAGATATTTGACTGATTTCTTTGTATATATCCTGTCTCAATAAACATATTTATAAAATAAAAACCTGCTTGGAAGCCTAGCTTAAGTTCAATGTTAAGGTCACCATCATAAATTCTCACCTTCACAATCACTGGCACAATTTTCCAATAAAACACATCAACAGCCATTTTTTCCATGGTTGGTTGTGAGAATGACTGTGACCACCCTTTCCAGTCAAAAACAACAGAACATAACCACCAACGAGAAAGACGAGCAGTAGTGAAGCAAGCTTATGCACTGTTTCTTCACCAGCAATGGTGTTGGCCATGGTAATTGCCGTTATACCAAGAAGGGAAGTGGATATTACATGCAAAATTGCTCCAAGTGTAGCTGCATGAAGGAAAAGAACAAAGTAAAGAAGATCTCCAAATTATTATGTTTTCAATCTTAAGCTGTCTGTTTAGGAAATTTAGAGGTGAAATATTTGTTTACAATTACCACAATTAATCTCTATGCAACCAGACATAGGCACTCAGTGTCTTAGTTCTATGGAAAAAGAAAAAATTAAGGACACTCAGAATTCCATCACCAGATCTCAAGTTTGATTACAGAAGTTAATCATGAGGACTTCATCTCATTGATATTAATTTTACTCTAAACACCATCTACTAAAACAGAAAAATGCTCGCAGACCCTCTAAGTTCTAAGTTCCCGGAGAAGAAAAATCATCAATTTCCCAAATCCTAATGAAGATTAACATATAACGGACATCATAAAACTTGTAAAAAATGACAATAAATTGATTCACAGTGACAACATCGGATATGAAACTCAAAAATCCATCTAAGTAACCTCATAGCAGTTAAGATGTTTGGATGTAAATTCTAATAAAGATCCAAATTTCATTTTCACTACTTTCCCGCAATTTTTTGAGTACCCAAAAAGATTAAACTACATTCGAAGGAAAAATAGAAGCTGAAAATGAGATTCATAAGTAAATTCCAGAAATAAAGAAGAAACAAAATACTCTTTTCTTTCATTACGAACAAAAAACAAGTGCTTACAATTTGATGATGTTAGGCACCATATGAGAAATCATATTTGAACTGCCACCATATTCATAGACAGATCTTTTGAACGTGAAAAAGATCTATAATTTGCAAACTAATTCATTTTATAAGCCTAATATATTTACAAAATGCTGCATATATATGGTTTTAAAAGGCATTACCAGACTTAATTGAAGACAGTAGTTTATGCACTGCAACAAAATTCTCAAATTGTAATAAATCAATTTTGAAATGTTGTTAGTGAAACTTACATGTAAACACAATTAAGTTAATCCTTCAAGATAAATTTTAAATACATTATTTCAAGCTTTTCCCATTTCTTTTGTGCTTAAACAATATTGCACTGCATGTGATCATGAAGTAACCTTAAGTACCTCTATCATTAAATAAGCAGCATTTTATGAAGCTATTTGTAAACACAGGGAAATATCTAGTGACATTTACTACAACTAAGCACTGGCAGTATTGTCAAAGTAAAAGACATTCACAGTGGTGTATCAAACAAAATACTTATGGGGTGCCTTGAACTCAAAAGCAAACACAAATTTTGCTAAACATATAAACCATCAATGATGGGCCCTCAAGCATGATTCTAAAACAAGAGTTGATTCCAGCTTTTCAGTGTGATACCCTATAAACAAGATAATAGTAGTATGTCATTTACATTTTTGTAACGTGTTCATCATTATTCATCAAATAAACATACCAAGACAAGCACATGTACAAACCCTTAATGGGTTACCTATTATGTATACAATGACTTAGAACTGGTATAAATTATAATCTTCAAATACTCATTTGTCATCACAAAGGTAGTTTCAATATTTTTTCAGAAAATGGCGCTCATACTTTGTTTCATCACCTAATGGTGCAAACAACCCTTTAGCATCCTCTGATATGTCTGACATAGCTGGCATATGTAATAATGCTATTTTGATATTACTGAAAAGACAACCACAGGGATGTCTGTCCAGGTTATATTTCCATTAAAAGTACAAAATAATGATGAATAGAAAGCTAAATGCAGAACTAAAATCTGACAAGGTTTAGTTGAAGAGTAAACAATTTAATTTCAATTGTATGCTGGACTTTAATATTGTAGAGTATGATGATCAATAAATTAACCCTAACAAACATGGTTAGAAAAAAGATCATAGTATAGTGTTTTCATAATTATTCCTCAAATGCACACAGCATACCATGCACATACCCATATGATTAACCAATTAAGTCATTGTGCATACATTAAAATAAAATTAGTATCAATTATAGATCTTGAAACACTCATCACAATGGGAGTTTTAATATTTTTTCAGAAAATGATGCTCATGCTTCTTTCCATTTTCATACAATGGTTTTATAGATGGAACTAAAGTAGCACCTGAGGGTGTCATTAACCCTATTCCTCTATTATGTCTTAGTAGCCAGATGTGACAATGCTATTATTGTGAACGAGAAAGACAACTTGTATAGAATGCCCATCCAAGTTATATTTCCAGTAAGAGTACAAAACAATGATGAATAGAAAACATAATGCAAAATTAAAAACTAATAAGGTTTACTTCAAGATAGGTGAACATATTAGTCTTCATTGTATTTTGGACTTTCCTATTGCTAAGCATGATGAATCAATGACATGCCCTGGCCATAAATGAACTTCTAACTTTACAATCACAACAGATACACCAAGAAACATAACCCAAATTCAGCTAACTTGAAGTTAGAAGATATTTACAAGGAAAGGAAACTACATAGAACTTTGGTCTTACTTTAGTCAGCTTCTAGGAAATGATTTTTGTGCCCAAAAGCTTAAACAAAAGTATCCAACAATTTAGTCATAGTGGATAAGTTTGAGTCCAATATAGAATCATAAAGGATTGACCTATAAAATTTCTGCTGCAACCGCAAAATTCTTCTCTCAAAATTCTATGAAAGTATTCAAATTACAATAAAAGGGTCATTTAAAAGCCGAAGGAAAATGACGTCAAGAAATCAAAGACTCAAGAAACATACAAAATACAATGTGTCTGTAATAGAAGGATAACTGAAGAGGGTATTGCCCAAAGAAAGGCTACCCACCAAACCATAAACAGAGCACAAAAACTTTTTGAGATTCTTTAAAGAAAGAGTTTATTAAAAATATGCCAAGTGAAAACACAAGGCCCAGAGCAAATGAATGATGAAGCTTAAGATGCTAATATAATCAACCAATCGGTGTGTAATCAAATGTCCAATAAGTTAATACCTCAAAGGATTTTCAAAATGTCTTTTTCTGGGAGCTTTTTGACCCTTTCCCCTCTTCTACAGCAAGCATTGGATCCCCTCTGGCTGTGGGTAAATTAGGACACTCCATGTCGATGCATTACTGCCAACTGAAGTCAATGGCTCATTGCTTTTGATGGACGGCGGGCCAGTACCGTTGGCTTGTCCTCTGCGAACGGCATTGCTTCATCATGATGAAACTTATTAATGGAAGAGGTGGTAAAGTTCTGAGAAAGGGTGGAGAGACAATGACTAAGTTTCTCTAAATTGCTGTCCAAATAGATTTCTTTCAAAGTTATAAAGCTTTTTTTTTTTTAATTTCAGAGATACGGATGAAGGGAGAGGGAGAGAATACGAAAGGGTGAAAAAGGATCGGAAAATAAAACTTTTAAAAAATTTGGGGCTGATTTGTAATAAATAAAAATTTTAGAGTAAAATCCTTTTTAGTTCCTGAAAAATGCATCTATTAACAAATTCATCATCTCAAAATTTTCAGTGACAAATTGGTCGTTGAATTATTATTTTCACTGACAAATTAGTCATCCGTTAGGGTTTGTTAACGAACTTTGCCACGTGGCCGTTAGTTGCTGAAGTGGCATGTTGACATGGTAGATGGACCATGTGCCACGTGATAAAGTCCGTTAAATCTGACTAACAAACCCTAACGGAGGACTAATTTATCAGAGAAAATAATAATTCAATGACCAATTTGTCACCGAAAATTTTTGGAGAACGAATTTGTCAATGGATGTATTTTTCAGAGACTAAAAAGGGGTTTTACTCAAAATTTTACCTATAGCAAATTAAGTAAATATGTGGATCTCACTATCAGTACACTTGTCATAATTAAATTGGTCTAATTAGGATGGAGTTGTTTAACCTCATTTTTCATGGGGTCAGTTAAAGGCCTCCAAAAAGAAAAATATCCAAGTTCTATTATCTTTATTTTATGACTTGTAAATGCAAACAATTTTTATTTATTTGGCAAGTATAAAGCAGGAAAAAAATAAGAAGATAAAGATGGTTATTAAATTTATAGGTCATTAGCTACTACTTATATATTACGAGGCTAAGCTTAAAATTATGAAGATTTCTTAGATTTTTTTTGTATTTATATGATATATTATATCATATAAAAATAATTAATGTGTGAATGATATATATACAAATAAATTATTTTTAAGTTTGTTTGAAAAAATAAAATAAATTATATTTTTATATTTAATAAAATATAAAAATTACATATATTTACTACGTCAGTATAATAAGACATGCTCATATAATATTATAGAATTTCCATAAAATTATTTATAAAAGTTAGCCTTAGATATGCCATATTTTCCAGCCTGCAATTGTCAATAATGGTCCCCAATGAATGGTCTGCAATTAGAGCAGTTTGAAAGTCTCGGTGGTTTGTCTAGGAATTCCGCTTATTTAATTTCTAATGTCATCGCGTGGGAATCTTCGTGTTTTAATATAGAATAAACCACCATTTTGGTCCTTAAAAGATTTGGGATTAAACAAAATCGTCCCTGAAAGATAGGAAACAACAAAATGGTCCTCCAAAGATGCAACATCCATAACAAAATGGTCATTCGTTAATGTAGTCCATTTGCAGGTAACGGAAGTGCTGACGTGTCACCGTTAAATGCTTATTTGGCCTGTTAGTGACTGACATGGCACACTAAAATGGTCCTTCTTCATTTCTTCCCCATTTTCCCATTTCCCCTCCCATTCACGCACACCCCTTCTTCACCTTCCTCCATTTTCACTTCTCAAGCTCCCACCCAAGCACCACGCACCACTTGGAGAGAGAGGGGCGAAATGGAAAGGGAAAGAGAGGGGTGGTGCGTGGTGGTGAAAATGGTAGTGATTGGCAAACGATTTTTGGGATTGCTTGCTGGAGTTTGTGGTGGAGTAGGAATAAACTTGTCTTTGAAGGTCATAGTAACTATGGGGACCTCAGCTTATCCATTTCTCATAGTGCAAAGGAGTATGTTAGGTCGCAGGCCAGTGCTCAGTTGCATGGAAGGAGTTTCTTGCCTAGGAAAAAGATCAGAGTGGGTTGGAAGTGCCCAGAAGTTGGATGGTGCAAGTTTAATGTTGATGGGTCTTGTTTCTCTACCAATGGCCTAGCTAGTTATGGAGGTGTGCTTAGAGATCATACTGGAGCTTGGGTGCATAAGTTTGCAGCTGGCCTAGGAGTTTGCAATGGTCTTCTTGCAGAGCTGTGAGATATTCACATTGCTTTAGATTGGGTCATTCGTGAAGGGTTGCATTAGGTTATTCTGGAAACAGACTCCTTAATTGCTGTTAAGTTGATTAATGAAGGATGCCTTGATACTTATACATGTGCTCCTATTGTTTCCTCCATTCGAGCTTTGCTTGGGGAAGGTAGAGACTATACGGTATCCTGCACTCCTATTGTGAGGCTAACTAAGCAAGGGGTGGCCGGCGGTGGCACTTGGGTGGGAGGTTGAGAAGTGAAAATGGAGGAAGGTGAATAAGGGGTGTGCGTGAATGGGAGGGAAAATGAGGAAGAAATGAAGAAGGACCATTTTAGTGTGCCACGTCAGTCACTAACAAGCTAAATAAGCATTTAATGGTGACACGTCAGCACTTCCGTCACCTGCAAACGGACTACACTAACAGAGGACCATTTTGTTATGGATGTTGCATCTTTGGAGGACCATTTTGTTCTTTCCTATCTTTCAGGGACGATTTTGTTTAATCTCAAATCTTTCAAAGACCAAAATGGTGTTTTACACTTTAATATATGTCATAAGACCACGAAACAAATAAACAAAAGAAGGCAATTAACCAACATGTCTTTGATCTGTGTCCCTTGCATATTTAATTTTCTATGTTGTATAATGTATTCATCTAGGAACCTACCCTTCTTGCCATACACCATTTCTTCGAAGTCCATACAAGATCAATTTATTATCAAGGAAAAATGCAGATTAATTTATCAATCTGGTTATGAATTCTTTTCATTTCCAGATGATTCCTTATATAGAAAATTTATCAACTTGCACACTACTTCCGAAAATTCATACCATTTTTATTTATAGAACAGATCATTATTTGAAAGTTTTTTTTATTATTATTAAATAGATAAAATTATAATTTTAACTAGGAATATGAGATATGAGAATTTAAACCTGAAATTTGAACTTTTTTATGAGATCATTGGTCCAATTTTTTTTTTTTTGTATTTTTTATTATGATTTTAAATTTAAACATAAAATTCATAAACTTGAAAAATAAACTTAATTTTTTTATATCTCTATTTTATGACTTGTAAATGCAAACAATTTTTATTTATTTCGCAAAGTATAGGCTTTTTTACAGTAATAATACGTTTTTAAAAAGTAATAACGAAAATGGGTTACTTTTTAAAGTATTTACCGAACTGGGTCTGTTTTTTTCTCTAATNGTTCTTTTTGAAAAGTGGTTGTGACTTTTTTATCTTTCATTAATTGAAGTCAGGTGACTCTTCGTAAGCACGGAAAGAAACATCTTTACGAAATTTGGAAAATTGCTTTTTCATAAAGGCATTGTTATGTTCTTAATGTTAAAGAAAAAGGATTATTTAGTTTTAAATGTTGAGAAATTTTAATTTAATTCTTCTTATATGTGAAATATTTAAAATATTTATTTATGTTTTCTGGTTATTTTATTTATTTTTTAACATAATAATAACATATATGATTAGAATAATTGCAAATTAAAAAGTATTTAAAATATTTTATACTATACAAAAGAAATTAAATTAAAAGTCATTCATATTAAAAATCAATATATTTTCTGTCAAAATTAGGAACCAAATGGTCATTTTTAAATATACTGTAGGTCTCTACAGTTTGAATAAATTTTGAATCAAATTCTATAATTTTTTTTTTCACATTTTGAGTCTTTTATAATTTGAAATTTTTTTAATTAGGTCTCTGATATCACCTCTGATTATAATTCTGCCAGTTTAATGCTAACATAACAAATTATTTGTCTATGTCACAGTAAAAGAAGTTGACATGGTGCCAAAATGACATAAAAATTGTTATCTCATCAAATTTTGGCTTAAAAAAGTGCATAAAAAATTAATAAAGTAACAATTTTTGTATCATTTTGGCACCATGTTAGTTTCTTTTATTGCCATAAAGATAAGTCATTTGTCATATCAGCACTAAACTTACGAATTTAAAACCCAGATGATGACAGGGACCAAATTAAAAAAAAAATTAAACTATCAGGACCCCAAAAGNAAAAAAAAACTATGAGGATCTGATTCAAAATTCATCCAAACTACAGGGATATGTAGTATATTTAAACCTTTTTTTTAATGTGGGAATTTGAGAAAATATTTTAGAGGTTAGTGAAAATTATTTAGAAATGCGAGAATTTGTGTTATTTTGCACTCAGTGCTTGTCCCATTGTATAGCTGCACAATAACGCTCTTAAACCTAAAAAGTTCCCTTCTTAATTTGCAGAACTCTACAAAAATTGATTTCCCCAACCATTTGAGACTGTTAAGCCAACGTCCTCCTCCACAAGTACTGTTCAATGACTAATATTGTTAGAAATTCTCTATGTTCCCTCTCATCTTTGAGAGGAGTATTAGCTAGTAACTACAATCACTTTGCACAATCACCTTGTGCACTATCTTTTAAATAAATCACCCACTATAACCCATAATTTCAGGTTAAAAAGACTAATAAAAAGATTAATATATAGTAATTTCAGGTCTAATAGACTAATAAAAAGATTAATATATAGAACACATGGCATTTTTATAGAAAGAATACCCAAAATGACTATCCAAATACTAAAATTCCTCTTCATATGAATTCAAATTGTATCCCATGTGTAACTATATGCTAGTTCTTAATTAGGAATGGCATGGGACTAACTACCTACCAACTTACCATAAAAATCTCCAATTCTTGATTAATCAATCCTTGGGGATGGGGAAATTACAATTTTCTCAAATCTGAACTTAAAAAACCATAAGAATGGGGAGGAAAAAGGAGAGATATACACTAGATAAACCATTAAATTTTTTTTCTTCTTAGTTTTAATGGTAAGGATAGCTTTTGCACACCATTAATTTATTTATCCACAATGAATTTAGCTCTAGCATGACCCTCTTTAATTTTTTAATACTTTTAACTATGCTTTTGAATTCAAACACAAAATTCACAAACCCTCAAGAGAACTTCATGACCACTCAACTTGTAAATTTAAAACTGAGATCCCATGCCCAAATGAACCATCAATAGCCAAACAAACGAAATAAGCTCTCCTCCTTTGCTTACTTGCAGATGCTGGACATGCTTGGTGGGAGTCTTTCTCTCTCCTTTATAATGGTAAATAAAGCAACAAAGAGTTCCATTACGTGCTAATACATTTCATCTTCTATCGAAATTGACAAAACTAGAATTGATGATTGGGGAATTCGACCACTGATATTCTCGTGAGAAACGTTAGTTCTAAAAGAATAAACATAACAATAGTTTCAGGCTTAATTTCTCTATGATTTCCCATTAATTTTCTTGACAACCAAGCACATATACATGGAGGATGCTTTAAATAGAAAAGTAGAGTATGCGGGGACTGCCGCATTGGTGCTAGCGGGTTAAAAAAAATAATTGCTTATGGTATAAAATATTGTGTTTAAAGTTAATCCACTCTTTGTGTAAAATCTTATACATCACCACTGGATAAGAAAGTGCTCTGAAGTAATAGCACTGTTGAATTGTCATACTCAGAGTTGACAAATTCTTTTTTTGGTAATAAATGTTCACACTATTATCCATCATTTTCTAATTAGTTGTCCCTTAATTACCTAATTAATACTTTATTCTCCGTTAGCCTTTATTTGTGGCTTAATTTTTGTAATTGATATTGAGTTCTCACATATTATTCCCTATCCATTATCTATTAGCTGTACATTACCAATCACTATCCATTATCGATTGTATATCTACAGCGTAATTAACTTTGAGCATTCACACTTGTCGCAACATCCCTTTTGGAGTGCAATACAAAGCTGCAAAACCCCCCTCATGAGAAAAATAAAAGATAAAATGCATTATAAAATATGCAAGAACTACAAGAGAATGGAGTTGTCACCAATCGTTTTATTTCAATTTTAAACAAATAAAATGGTGCGATTGGACACCTAGAAAAGAAAAGGTTTGTGTTTTCAAAGTTTAGATTCGGGGGTTGATTACGTGTAGGGAATGTATTAACATCTTATAGCGCCCGTTCTTAGAACAGTTACCCATTTAATAACTTGTTATCTTTTAAATGAATTACGTTCGTCCTAACATTATCTTTTAAAATAAATTGATGCTTTGTTAGGTCTCACTAGCCTTTCTGGTAAAACCTAAAAGGATGTCTCAAGACTATTGAGTAGAGACAGTGAATGTCATTACAATCATCCCCCAATCTAATTTGTCATAGGCAATCTTTTAACATTTTAATAATTGAAATGATAACTACAAAAATGCTCAAAAATGCAATTTATTATGAGTATTAAAGGTAGAGATTTGTGGTAAAAGATTTTTTTATTAAATGTATTTCTTTAAGCCCACCAGTATATCTGAAAAAATTAAAGTGACATTCCTCACTTTCAGAATGTCAAAGAGTTGTCGTCATCACGGCTACCTTTGATTATTCCCTCGTTGGTACTTTTGACCAACAATTTAAGGAAAATAAAATTAGAATGTTATGCTCAGGGTTTAATTTTAGGGAAAATTATGCATAGAAAATATTTTTATCAAGGGTCAACCTTAAGCCTCACCAATATCTCTAACAAAATTAGAGAGATCCCATTATTTCCAGAATGTCAAAATGTTGTCATCATTATGACTAATTTTGATTATTTCCTCGTTGGTAATCTTATTCCAGCATAGGTAAAAAAAATGATAAAATAAAATGAGATCGAGTGTGATATAAACATAAATGACAAAGATACAATAATTAAAAGAAATAAAGCAATATTGAGAATTTTATTGACCACACTAGTACTTCTGGCATAATCAAAAAATTATTCATCACCTCAAAAAAATTAAAAAAAATTATCAATACAATTAATTCCTAACTTAGTCTATCGTCAGACTTTAGTTTTTATTTTATGAAAGGAAACAAAACATATAAAATATCTAAGATAAACTGATAACATACAAAAAAAATGATGAATAAGAACAATCATAAGAAAAAAAAAAGTTAAATTAACCCTAAAGCAAAACAAGTATCCTAAATAAATTAAATTAGAATTAAATAACAAAATCTAGCAAATATCAAATGAGCAAAGCCCTCATAATTAAAATCATAAACTTACCATAACTAAATTAAATGAAACCAATAAAAATGATTAGTAGCATAACAACAGAATAATGTAGACTCAAAGAACAAAAATGTGGGCCCAAATATAACAATCAAAAATTGCAAGTAAAACTAAGTAAAAAAAATGGACCAGCCCAAATAGATTCAGCCCAAGCAAAAATAAAAGTGGACATGGACCAGCCCATAGACATAATAGAGCTGCCCAAACTACTAAATAAAGTAGACTAAAAATGAAATGGGTCAGTCCAATAACAAATCAATCCAACAAAAATAAAAGAACATTAATAAGAAACTAAAAGCCCATATAACAATAACAACTAACCCAACAAAAAAATGAATTAAGGAATTAAAATAAATAAAAGAAAAGAATGATATAAAGGATAAAGAATTCCAAGAAACTAGGCCTGTTTGAAATCTATTTTTAAAAACTGTTTTCTATTTTTGAAAAAATTAAAACAAAAAAAACCCGTTTGGTTTTAGCTGTTTTTGTTTCATTGTTTTAAAAACAATTCTCAAAATGTTATTTTAAAAACAAGAAAACCAAAACAAGAAGGAGATGTTTTTGTTCCCAAAACAATTGAAAGACTAGAGAACAACCTGTTTTCATTAATGGCACATCCGTAATTAAATCCAATCTCCAAATATGCCTCCCCTTGACTCTCAGCTGAAGCCATTTCCCAAAATCATTCTCAAATCCCTAACCTTCTCCCTCTGTCACTCATTCCCTCTGCACTGAACCTTGGTGGCATGGTCCCTTTCCGGCACCGGTGAGGTGAGTACAGATTTTCTCCTTTGTCAATTTGTTCTCGAAGAGCCCATTTGGGAAATCTAAAGCTCCTGGGTTATTCTCTCCTCTGCTCCCTCTCCCATATGCATCATTTAATTAAGTTTTCTCTGAAATTCGTTCTTTACCACTGAATTAGTATATCTGAAACTTATTGCTATGACGAATGATTCTGGGTTTTAGTATAGTAGGTTTTGAGATATTCTTGGTATTTTATGACTCAATCAATTTTTTGTTTCTTTTGTCTATGATTGGGATTTATTTAAATTGATGGGTTTTAAGGGTTAGTTCAAATTTGGTTTTTCGTTTTTCCAGTAAATTTAGTCCTTGAGGAGTTGATGTTCACTTTATAAATTTGTATTCAATTGAAACAGTACTACAATCACTTTAGGCAAATATACCTATCGTTTTGTAGAATAGCTTAATTGAGTACGGATATCGATCCCACGAGAAACTATAGCTATTAGTAGTAATCCTTTTTCTATTATCTAATCTTAGAATTGTGGTTTGATAAAGGAATTAATTAATCTAAACTAAATGAATGAATCAGGAAAATGATAACAAAGAATTTGATAGATTTATCAAATGAGTAGGACGAGTCTAAATAAGATTTCTCCTAGATCATACATTGCACTTTCATTTTTAACTCAGTGATCAACACTTCTCTACTTAGACTGATGGAAATTCCTGAATTATGCCTTAATCTTTCTCAAGCAATAAGACATCTATTCCTAGGTTGATTGAATGANAAAGCTCCTGGGTTATTCTCTCCTCTGCTCCCTCTCCCATATGCATCATTTAATTAAGTTTTCTCTTAAATTCGTTCTTTACCACTGAATTAGTATATCTGAAACTTATTGCTATGACGAATGATCCTGGGTTTTAGTATAATAGGTTCTGAGATATTCTTGGTATTTTATGACTCAATCAATTTTTTCTTTCTTTTGTCTATGATTGGGATTTCTTTAAATTGATGGGTTTTAAGGGTTAGTTCAAATTTGGTTTGATTTTCTGAATTTGATTGAATTTGGTTTTTCGTTTTTCCAGTAAATTTAGTCCTTGAGGAGTTGATGTTCACTTTATAAACTTGTATTCAATTGAAACAGTACTACAATCACTTTAGGCAAATATACCTATCGTTTTGTAGAATAGCTTAATTGAGTACGGTTTCGATCCCACGAGAAACTATAGCTATTAGTAGTAATCCTTTTTCTATTATCTAATCTTAGAATTGTGGTTTGATAAAGGAATTAATTAATCTAAACTAAATGAATGAATCAGGAAAATGATAACAAAGAATTTGATAGATTTATCAAATGAGTAGGACGAGTCTAAATAAGATTTCTCCTAGATCATACATTGCACTTTCATTTTTAACTCAGTGATCAACACTTCTCTACTTAGACTGATGGAAATTCCTGAATTATGCCTTAATCTTTCTCAAGCAATAAGACATCTATTCCTAGGTTGATTGAATGAAATCGCTTCCTAATCAACACCCCCAAGAATGCATTAATTCATGTTCTTTGAACTCCCTTAGTACATTGACTTAAATCAGAAGATTTATATGAATCATATCTCTAGTGATTCCAAGCAAACCCCACTGTCTACAAATGATCTTGTTCAATTTACAATTTCTCAATATATAAATTGAAATATGGTGTTAAATCAATGTCATGCTTTATCAACTTAACACAAATAGCAATCATAGACAATTACAAGAAATGAAAGGTACATTCTCATTAAATCAAAAGGAGAAGAATACAAATGTATTTCTAGGGTTCATCCTATCTGAACTTTTACAAATTAGTTCATGATAAAATCTGAATCAACAAAATACAGAGAAAACAAGATAGAATCAAGAAAACTCATTCTCATGAAGTCCTTTCAAGTGGTTGATCTTTTATCTTGTTCTTCTCCAAGCCTCCAAAGTGCTCCTACTGCACCTGACCTCTAGTGTCGCCCAAAATCTCTAAGTGTTCGACTATCCAAAAGATGTCTCAGCCTTCCCCCTTAGGTTCAAATATATACTACATCGAATTCTAGGGTTTCACCCTTCAGATGCTCGAACATGGCCAAGACACGGCCGTGTTCACTTACAGTAGTTGGGCGTGTCACTTAAATGCCTCTAGGGACCTCAAACACTGCCTCAGACACGGCCGTGTTCACTTCTTCTTCAGTCTGTGTTCAAGCCAACATGGTCGTGTCTCTCTAACAGGGGGGGCGTGTTTCACTCAGGGTTGTCTTAGGACTTCGGACACGACTTCAACACAGGCATGTTCTTCATAGGTCCTGGCCGTGTTCCTTAGTAAACTGGAGTAGGACTCTCTGGAGGTTAGACACGGTCATGGACACGGCCGTGTCTAAGCCGTGTCCCCTGTATGGACTTCAAGTTCTTCTGATTTTTACTTCAGAAACTCCCTAAAACTCTTCCTTTTGCTTGATCAACCAGAGAAACACCTGAAAGACAAATAGTAGGGTTAAGTACCATGTTTAAAGCAAATTGTGCTCGAATCTAAGTAAGAATCCATTGATAAAACATGGAACTTAAAGACAAAATGAGCAAATATCAGAAGTCCATGGCTTAAGGTTTGATGAAGAAATTTATAACTCCATAAACTATTTACCATTCTTTGCCTGGATGTGCTTTTTATATGTATCAGATATATGGATTTTGATGTTTAATCTAGGGTTAATTTTCTCTGCAACATGGGTTTTCTGGTAGTTTTGGCTGAATTTATTTAGTTTTATGAAAGACTAAAGTTATTGTTTGGAAAGTAAAGAATTGTTGTTTTGGACATTTAAGTGTGTAGTCACCTTTTGGGTTACAATTGGTAGAGTAGCTGATAATTTTGGTTGAGTAATTTGATTTCTCTCTAAGTAGGTTTACTCTGTTTGGAAAATTCCTCATGAATTAAGAATTTGTTTTACTAAGGATGTGAGTGCTTTACTAATCCTCAAATTTTTCTTCTTTTTCTAATTTGTCTTTATTTCGATTAGTGATGTTCATACATTTAGTGTTGCTTCTGGAATGACGAATGTCTAGTTTCAATTATTATGCCTTTGTTTTGTTGCCTATATGGTTGGGATTCGTGGTGTGAAGCACTTGATTATCTTCGATTATTCCTTGAATATTTGTGAAGATGCCCTTGACTTTGATTACAACACTGATTTGCCTTATTGACTTTGATTACAACACTAATCAACACCCATTTATTTTCATTCTAGGAAAATTTTTGATTCAGTGATTCCATGAGCTTTCTAGTTTCATTAGAATTGTATTTGACTTGTACTCTGTAGCCTACAGCCCTTGATATAGCCCATTTATGTTTGTAAACGTAGAAACAGAAGCACACACAACAGATATCTAAATGTTGGGTCTCTTTACCAAAGTCATAGTGTTATCAATTTCCTAACCTCCATCTTCTTTGTGTCATTTTTCACTCTTTCTATCAGTAACCATCTAGGTTTGTAGAAATTAATGAATTAATTGAGTCCTGTTATAATTTGGTGATTGTGTCCTTTTTCTTCATCATCCACTATTTGTTGTTTGTATATATATATATATATATATATATATATTCTATACTTTGGCTTGAAATATTGGGTGTTTGTGTGTGTGTGTATATATATGTCCATTTTCCCTCCTTTGTGGAAAGATATAACTTACCCAATTTCCATGAAGGAAGAATAGATTACTAGGCCTATACTATATTGAAGTTGTCAAGAGTATAATAGATATGTGCTAAAAGTATTACAATTTAAGCTGAAAATTGATTTTCTTTCATGAATAAGTTCAATGATCTAAACAATACTTTGCCTTTTAAATTTGTTTGGCTATGTCTATTACAATTCTTCTCTATTCCTGTAATCTTTTGTGCTTAAGCTAATTCCTTCCAAAACAAAAGTGTGGCTTTGTTCCTGAAGCAATTCCAAGGAATTAAATGTTGTTATTATGATTGACAACATTTAAAATTGCATTGATTATCTGGTAGATTGTAATTATTTTTCTGTTGCCTAATAATTCTGAAATATATTGTGGGAAAGAACTATTTGGAACTAGATCAATGCTATGGAGTTAAAATTCATTTTTCATTGCTGAATTTTGACATTAAGTTTCAATTTGTTCAAAATGCATCTTTCAATTTTGTGACCTTGACCTTGAAGCATTGAGATGCATTAATATTCTCAACTAACGTATTTATTGAGTTGGTTATAAATATGGTAGAACCAACCATCTAGTTTAGGTGCAGAGACCGGTAAGGTGATTAAAGATGATGATTGTTAGTTGTCATATATTAAACAATTAGAGTCTAATAGTTGAATTGTTGGACAATTATAAAGCATCCTTCCAAGTGGAATTTGAAGCTGTAACAAAGTTTCTAATGATGAAAGTTATGCTAGATAATGTGGCTATGAGAACTGTGATTGATGGTGGCTAGAGTTGTTTGTAGTTTATATTGGTAGGTAGTCTAATTCATATGGTGATATGGGGACTAATTTAGTATATTGCAAATGAGTCATATTTTAGTTTTGAGCCAAAAAGTTATTAAAAAAACAAAATAAGATGTAGATATTCAAAGATTTGAAGTAGGAGCTGACAACATACTTATAAGAAGTTTGGAAAACCTGTTAAAAACACTTCTCTTATTATTCAGGTGATAAAAAATAATAAAAAATTACATGTGATCCACTCCAATAACTTCTACTAGGGTGCTGCAAGTTGCAGATGCAAGTTTCCATAAGTTGGCCCTCATAAATGGGGCTTGTCCTGTGCAAGCAATTAGGAGATAGCAAAGAAAGAAACAGTAAACTTTGATCTCTTAAATCATCTAAAATAATATATGATGTTTGTCTTATTTCTACAGACTTTGGCTAACTTATT
>QAOA01006078.1:42769-130103 GCA_003255065.1 Cercis canadensis
ACAACAACAATTTGAAGTGATGGGGCTGAATTGCAACATCTAGAAGCATTTTTTAAAATATAGAAAAGCATGCAAGTGGGTTGCTGTCAATTTTGGCTCTAAAGGCTCCCTACTTGTAGTCCACTAGGCTCCCCCAAAGATAGTCATATCCATTTATTTTTATTTTTTGGCAACTCAGGAATTATGAGAGTTTGACTCTAATTTTTGGATGGAGTTATACTTATCAAACCTAGGACAAAACATCCTTGTTTCAGGGATCCTACTGTCAAAGCACTCACAGTTATAGTTTTGTGTGATTGAGTGCTTTGAGACCTTCATTTTATCAACGAGAAGTCTCGAACACAAAACTCTTTTTTTATGAGAAGAGCCTTGTAACCAAGTAATATATAGCCCAGTTGGTTAGTCATATCTATTTATGAAATCTTGAAAAAAAAGGAAAGTTGTTCATAATATATATTTTTTTACACTATGTTAGCCTTAAGATATACAAAAGGAGAGGAAAAGTTGTTCCCCATTATGTGAAATCAAAAGTGTAATAATTTTCACATAATTAATTTTTAAAATTCCTTTTAGTTTTAACGAAAGTGAAAGTAAAAAATCCTAAGTTTACACCACGCTTTTTAACTTCAAATTGTTTCATTAAAGTTGTAGTAGAGACCACATAATTTTATTAACAGTTAGATTGAGATATTGTCAACTGTGCATGTAGACAAACTCAATAAAATACTAAGAAGGAGACGACTCCTAAGTCTCAAAAGAATGTTCTTAGTTTCAATCTATGACATTTTTTTTTTATATAAATATGTATAATTATATATAAATTTAGATTATGCAAGAATTTCACCTAAATTTTTTCTTTTTAAACTCAAATAACAACACTTGTATTTTTTTTTTTTTAATGCATAATAACAACAATTGTATAGTTGTGCATATTTATACAAGCAACATCAATCTAGGAAGCACTCACTTGTCCTTCCCCTCAGACAACCAATCATGTGATGCCATGTAATGTGTCAATGACTATATTGCCCTCAATGTATCCAAGTAAACTAACCAACATGGTAAAAATCAAATTAACCTTGGAAAACGGAATTAAGTGGGCCGACCAAAATCTTAATTTACCAGAAAAAATTAACATAAGGAATAGTTAGTGGGAATCTTCCCTCTGGTGTCCCTGTTAATTTAAGATTCCTGTTGAAGCAGGCAAGTACCATAACATAACTGTTACCCATTTAGGCTCCGGAAATCACTCTTATAGCGTAAATATTCCGACAAACATCCCTTCCTCTTTGTCCTATGTTTCTTTCTCTTCCACACCCTACAAACCAAACCAGATTCCATCCTCAACATTTTCCAGAGAACCAAGCAGAAATTCAGAAACCATATATATTAGACTCCAGATTCTAGAGCCTCCTCTCTCCCATTTCACCCTCTTTTTGTCCACAAAACCCACTTAGACTCTCAAGTACACAAGCAGCCACCTATAGTTAAAGAAGCCAAATAACTCTTCATGCAATGCACTTTTTATCAACTGCTCTCTTTTAAGCCCGCCAAGCATCCCAAAGATTGACCCTTTGGTCTAAAGTTTCCATCTTGGTGGTGATGGGTTCTGCAACATCGTCCATGGCTGCGAAATTTGCCTTCTTTCCGCCGAACCCACCTTCATATAAACTATACGTGGATGAATCAAGTGGGAAGATGAAGATGTCTGATGTTGCTCACCAGAGAGAAAATGTGGACGTGATGAAGTTCAGCACAAAAAGAGGGAATGAGATTGTGGCTATGTTTGTCAAGAACCAATCAGCCACTTTGACACTGCTTTACTCTCATGGCAATGCTGCTGATCTTGGCCAGATGTATCATATTTTCACTGAGCTTAGTCTTCATCTTGGTGTTAATCTCATGGGGTAAGTTTTCATTTTTTTATTCATTGGAGTTTCATTTTCTATTTATACATTGGTCTTAGAAGAAGAATTCTGTTTGTGAATCAAATCAGTGTGAGATTTGCTGATGTGCAGGTATGATTATTCTGGGTATGGACAATCTTCTGGAAAGGTATATTTTCTGTCTCTGTCTCTGCTTAGTACAACTACAAAGATTAATTCTTTCTACAGAGATTTCTGTAATTCATTCTACGCAATCCCACTAGGCTTGAGCACGTGTGTCATTGGCTGAAAATGCAGAAAGTCAAAAAGAGAGCATAATGAAATTTAACCTTTTTTGAGCCTAGAGCCCTAAGCATATAAATAAATATATCTAGAGTTAATGAAGAAGCAATACCTATTTGTTTATTACAACTGGGACCAGAAAGTGTTGAGAAGTTGTTATGCAATAAAGTTGTTAACAGTGTCAATGTATTTGGATACACCCATCTTTATCAAGGCCTAACTTTTCTTTTTGGCTAAGAAAAAACTATGTATTATCATTTTGAATGCATTTTAGTTCAAAGTAAAGAGTGTTTTTTGCTTCAAACCATGTTGGTTTAGTCCTTCATATACCCTCATATTTCTACAACAAGTAATGCCATTTGCACAACTATTGCACAATTGTATGAGTAGCTCCACTTGAATTATAGTGTATACGGTTGTGTAAATATGAGATTATGAGGGTTCTGTAAATAGCATTACTCTTCTGATACACATTTTTAGAGAAATTTAATTTGGTAACTTGTGTTTCTGAAGGAGGATGCTACTAATTAGTTGAACTTTTCTATGACATTAGCCAAGTGAGCAGGACACTTATGCAGACATAGAGGCTGCTTATAAATGCCTTGAGGAGAAATATGGAGTGAAAGAGGAGGATACTATACTGTATGGTCAATCAGTTGGAAGTGGACCTACTGTGGAATTGGCTACCAGGTTGCCTGGTTTGAGGGCTGTCATCCTTCATAGTCCAATCCTTTCTGGTCTCCGAGTCATGTATCCTGTAAAGAAAACATTCTGGTTTGACATTTATAAGGTTCTTCTGCTCTTTTCACCAGACAACAAAATCTCTCAATTTTGAAATTTTGTTATTTCATCATCATCCTTCGTTGAAATCCATGCTTTTGTTTCTGTTGCAGAACATTGATAAAATTCCACTGGTTAATTGCCCAGTTCTGGTAATTCATGTAAGTATGTGTTCCTTTTGTCCTTGGTAGTTGTTTCATTCATAATGAGCTATTTTGACAAAATTAATGGGAAGTTACACTTCACCTACCAATATTTGGGTTAAAATCAACGCATCTATCTACCTATCATTTTGAAAGTTACACCTTTTCACCCGTGCCTCCCCATTTCTCACATCCCCTTCGATTACTGGAAAAGCAACAGTGAAATGAGGACGCAGAAGTTGACTTTCCTTATATGAAAAAGAAGCATATATATAGCTAAAGTGAAACTTTCATAACTACAAGCAAAGTGGACTTTACTTTTAAATTAGAATTGGGTAACACCAGAATTGGAACTCTTTTGCCTCTTCTTAGGTGACATTGTTTCTAATATCTCTGTCTCTTACAAGGTCTCTTAGCAATGAACCTACCTCCATAATTGGACTACCAACATAATCTGTGTCTCTCTTCTTTGGGCAAGGAAAAGGGGGAGGAGGTGTTGGCCTTATAATACCAACAGAGTCAATTGTCAATATATGTAGTATTACTATGTACTTCCACTTCAATTTAATAATAGATTTGACGTATAATTAAAAGAGTAATGCTCCTTTCATAACTCTTGCGTTCATAATTAACTACATAGGTATAGTTGCGAATGTAAGAGTTGCATGCAAAGCATTATTCTAGTTAAGAATGGTATTCAGTCTTGAAGAGCCACTTACCACGTTTCCATTGGCCTTTGAAGAACTCCAAGGAATACCTATGTTCTTTTTCCATTTTCAATTTATCAGTAAATGTTTTCAGAGATTAGCTAATGTAAGTTCCAATTTGGCATTGGCAGGGAACTGAAGATGAAGTTGTTGATTTCTCCCATGGTAAGCAGCTTTGGGAACTATGTAATGAGAAGTATGAACCTTTATGGCTGAAAGGAGGGAACCATTGTGACTTAGAACTCTACCCTGAGTACTTGAGACATCTGAAAAAGTTCATATCAGCCATAGAGAAATTACCACGTATCCAAAATGTTACTGAACATAGGACAGACCAATTGGATGCTTCTTCAAATTCCTCAGACAACAAGGATAAGGCAAGATCAAGCACTGATAACAGAGAGAAGCCTAGGTCTAGTACAGGGCAAAGAGAAAAATCTAGGCTAAGCACAGATAATAGGGAGAAGTCAAGGACTAGCACTGACAAGAGAGAGAGATCAAGAAGGAGTATTGATCGCTCTGGGAAACCAAGAAACAGCACAGATCAGATGGAGAAAGCAAGAAACAGCTTTGACCGGTGAGTTCAATTGCAACCATTTCTTTCTGCATTTGTTTCTTAGAGCATTACTAGTTGCACTACTCAAGTTCACAATAAAGCTACACAACTATATAAGCAGCTTCATGGCAGTTCAACTATAGTTGCCATAATCTCCATTCTAATAGAAAAAAGGCTTAACCGAGTCTAGTTAAACTCAGATTAGCAATTAGGATTGAAATCTTATTTACGTGTTATTTTGCCTGCTTTGTTATAATTTGCAGTTCCTTATGGAAATATTCTTGACCATTGTAATGTGTTTGTGCCTGCAGCTTGGGAGATATGGTGAGGTCTGTTGGATTGTGCAATGTTGATTGTTTGAAGCCAACTGCTTCAGAGGCCTAAAGCAAACCAAGCTTGTGATTGATTGGGTTGTAAATTTCTTATCAAATGCCTCGTTTGGTTGCTAGGTAAAATATTTTGTGATGCAGCATGTGGGGGATGTTTATACCTTCATACCCACATTCAAACCATTCAAATTTGTGGATGTTTTCCTTTTCTTTCTTATTTCTTTCTTCCAATAAAATGTATTATTGGCTGCATTTTGGATAGCAGAGAACATGAAGATGTCAGGGTGCTATTAATTAGTATAATACTCTTGAATTTATTCTTTCATATCATTTGGCAGGAAAATACTTCAGGTTCCATTTTAAGTATCCCTTCAATACTTGCTGTTAATTTTCAACTAGTTGCAGGTTTGTGTTATGCATAGACAATTAGNTTTCTTTCTCCCAATAAAATGTATTATTGGCTGCATTTTGGATAGCAGAGAACATGAAGATGTCAGGGTGCTATTAATTAGTATAATACTCTTGAATTTATTCTTTCATATCATTTGGCAGGAAAATACTTCAGGTTCCATTTTAAGTATCCCTTCAATACTTGCTGTTAATTTTCAACTAGTTGCAGGTTTGTGTTATGCATAGACAATTAGTTAAATAGAGAAATCAGACCAGTGAAAAGAAAGAAGAAAAACAGAATAAATAGTAGAAGGGAGAGAACAAGTACAATGACTATAGATAATCTTATTCATAGAGAAATGACTTTCTTTTAAGTATATATAGTGATTAATTAGTTATACATTGTAATGAAATAGAGCAAGCCGTGGTAGTCAAATTTGTAACTTTAATTTCTTGGCAGATATAATATAATGTCTTTCATTGTTGATGACCCCAATACTTGCCTTCAAATTCATGTTTAAACAATTGGGAATATTGTTCAATATAATTATGATTTAATGAAACCAAATAACAACTTCAAAGTTCAAACTGTTATCTTCCAGCAAAACGTTATGCTGTATTTACATCTTAAAGACATATGTAATACTTCACAAAATTACATTTTCTTTGATTTGAGAGAAGTTAAACATGACGTATTTTGTTTTCCTTGAAATAATCAAGGAATGAAAAATCTATTTTTCATGATATAATTGGCCAAAATATTTTATTCTTTAACTCACTTATCATTACTGAAAAAAATGTTTAAATAAAATTTTTATTAAGAAAAATGCTTATTACACATATGTTAAACCATGCACTAATAAATTGGCTGAATCATAAAAAAAAAAAGTAGATTTACATAAATTTAAATTATATTAATTATATTAGTGTGAATTAATATAAATTTAATTAATGTGTAAATAGAATTATTTATTTTTAAATTATTATATAAATAGTCAAGTAGCATTATTTATTTTTTCAAATTAACTAATTTTCTATTGGTTGAAAAACAAATAAACGGAAAATGAAATGGATATTGTGATTGCTGAATTGGCCGAATCTAGGCCTTACAATGGCACACAAATGGCTCCAAACAGAACCTCCCTGTCAACGTATCGTCGTCATTTCTAGAATCATCTTCTCATTCCTTAAACCCTCACACAGGGTTTTTACATTTTTGTACTCTCCAATCCCTACTTAGAGACTAGAGTAGCCCTCAAAATATCGTCTCAATCTCAAACTTCAACTATCTTCCTAGGGCTTAATGGCTCCGGTTCTGAGCAGAAGCCTGGCCACTGCCTCTCTCGCCTCCCTTCCCTCTTCTTCACCCTTCATAGCGAGAAACACCCAGAGGACTTCAATCCTCAGGAGTACTTTTGCGCCTCAAAATGGTTTTAGAAAAGGCTTTTCCTGTGCTGGGTTGATGTGGAAGCTCGAGAAGAGAAACAATAGGATAGCTGTTCGGTGTGAGGCTGCAGTTGCAGAGAAGGAGGCACCTGATAGTGATGCTCCTGGTGAGAAGTTTGAATATCAGGCCGAGGTGGGTTTTCTTTCCAATATGTGAAATTGAAGGACAATGAAAGGCTGGGCTTTGTTTTCTGCCTGCTTTTTGGGTGGGAATTGATCAAAGTTTGAACCTTTCTGTACTTTGTTTTGCTATTGAGAAAATATACTGAGTGAAAGACTCGATTTTGGACTGACAGTACCCAATTACTCGGTGTACCTTAACTATGCAAATGAGTTTCTACTAAATAATTGAACTTGAGTGACTGAGTTAAGTTAATTCACAAGTATGGAATTTTCACTTATTTGAGTCATCTGTTGTTGATATTTACTAAAGCAAATGCAATGAATTTTAGGTCACTCGCCTGCTGGACTTGATAGTTCACAGTCTATACAGCCACAAGGAAGTTTTCCTTCGAGAACTTGTCAGGTGAATTCTTGCTCATTATATGCTAAGCAAAGTTTCAATTTTTGTGGCATACTGAAAATTAGTTGGTTTTTGTTGTATAACATCCACTCTAGCTTTATGGTGTAGGACCTGATATATGGGACTAGATTGGAACTGAAATGCTTAACAGTCTTTTTGTTTGTTTAACATCTTTGTTTGATATCTTTATTACTTGTTTCTGCTCTATGCGTGTGTTAGTACATGTGCATGTTAGGCTACAGGCATTTGTAGTACCTATGAGTGTGCATCTACTTGATTCTGTTTTGTTTTTGTTTTCAGTAATGCAAGTGATGCTTTGGACAAGTTGAGATTCTTAAGTGTGACTGAGCCTTCTTTGCTTGGAGATGCTGGAGATCTAGAGATACGTATCAAACCTGATCCAGACAATGGGACTATTACCATAACGTATGTTTATACCAAATTTATAGTACCTTTCCACATCTTTGTTTGATAAATAGAATTATTGAAATTTTTTACTGTCTAACTTTATAGAGATACTGGTATTGGAATGACCAAAGAAGAGCTTATAGATTGTCTTGGAACTATTGCTCAGAGTGGCACTTCAAAGTTTTTGAAGGCACTTAAGGTAATTTATTATTATTCAGATATATTGGCTCAGTTTGATTCTTCAGAGCTTCAATCATTATTTTTAGTAATTTTTCTTCTCTCTTTCAGGAAAACAAGGATCTAGGGGCAGATAATAGTTTGATTGGTCAATTTGGTGTGGGGTTCTACTCTGCTTTTCTTGTTGCTGAGAGGGTACAGTTTGAATTTCTTAATTGCATATTCTTACCTTGGTTAATGGTTCTGCTATAAACTATTTTGGTTGCAAGTTGTTAATCTGCTGAGTCTGCATGCTAACTACCATCAGGTGGTTGTTTCAACAAAGAGCCCCAGATCAGATAAGCAATATGTGTGGGAAGCTGTAGCTGACAGTAGCTCTTACACGATAAGGGAAGAAACTGATCCTGAGAAGCTTCTGCGCCGTGGCACACAGATTACACTCTACTTAAGAGTATGGGGTTTTTCTTTCATTTCTCTATTGGAGACATTATTAAAAAAAATAGAGAAGTTGCATCTCATATTCTGGTATTAAATGTGGTGTCTAAATGGTTGATTTGTCTAAGAAAGGTAGTATTAGAAAAATAGAAAAGTTGCATCTCACACTCTAAAATTCTTTTTGTTCTTTGTCCAGCCGGATGACAAATATGAATTCTCAGAGCCAACCAAGATTCAGAATTTGGTGAAGAATTACTCACAGTTTGTATCCTTCCCCATCTATACATGGCAAGAAAAATCTAGAACTGTGGAGGTAAGGGTGCTTTTATCGCTTGTTTCGAATTCCTATCTTTAAATTGTTACATATGTGTATGTTAGGTTTCTATTTTAATGTAGGATATGTCAGTGATTATTTGGACTGTGGTTTTCTCCCTCACACTCTTTTGGCTGATGCTTGTCAGCGATATATATATTCCATAATCCATACACTGTTGTTAGTTCTTATGTTTAATCCACCTAATTCTATGCTTGCAGTGTGCTATCCATATTTTATTTCAATTACTGCTGGAATTTATAAAAATCTGTTATCAAGGAATGGAAAATCAATTGGCCTTTCATCAGGCTAGAGTACTTATGGTTACTGGAGTATTTTATGGTCATTACACAAGTATTAAGTAGTTTAATAATGGCAGGTGGAAGAGGAGGAAGAACCAAAAGAAGGGGAAGAACCAAAAGCAGAGGTGAGTGATGCAGTTTTTCAAAATATGCTTGTTGTACTTGCTTTATTCCTTGGCACTGAGTCTGTTTCTTCTCTTGTTATCAGGGTGAGAAGAAGACGACAAAGAAGACTAAAACTGAAAAGTATTGGGATTGGGAGTTAGCAAATGAAACGAAGCCAATATGGGTAAGTTTAGGCTTCAACTGCTTTCTAAGGTCTTAATGTACTGATTCTTGTGTTTTATATATTTTTCAGTTAGTTTTCATATGTAATTTTCCTAATTCTTTTAATCATTTTTTGTAGATGAGGAATCCAAAGGAAGTTGAAAAGGATGAATACCATGAATTTTACAAGAAGGCTTTCAATGAATTCCTAGAGCCACTTGCATACACTCACTTCACCACTGAGGTTTGTAGATATTTTTGGCTGTCTCCAAAAAAAAAAAAAAAAAAAAGTACCTTTGGGTATGTATCTAATTAAATATTAAAACTCTGCAGGGTGAGGTTGAGTTTAGAAGTATTCTCTACGTACCAGGAATGGGGCCTCTTAACAACGAAGAAGTAATAAATCCTAAAACAAAGAATATACGGCTGTATGTGAAACGTGTGTTCATATCAGATGATTTTGATGGTGAGCTGGTGAGTTTGCCATATGAACTTTAGAGTGGAATTTTGTCTTCATATTTCACTACTCCCTAATTTTGTCTTCATATTTCACTACTCCCTAATTTTGTCATGTGGCATGTATCCTCTGTAGGGGGTAGGGGGGAGTCTTGACTCTTCTTTTGGAGTTGTTGGTATTAAACTTGTACTCTAATTTTACTAGTAGTATTCAAATTATGTATATCATGCCTCAAGTTTCCTGAATGAATTCCGTATAACTTNTAAAACAAAGAATATACGGCTGTATGTGAAACGTGTGTTCATATCAGATGATTTTGATGGTGAGCTGGTGAGTTTGCCATATGAACCTTAGAGTGGAATTTTGTCTTCATATTTCACTACTCCCTAATTTTGTCATGTGGCATGTATCCTCTGTAGGGGGTAGGGGGGAGTCTTGACTCTTCTTTTGGAGTTGTTGGTATTAAACTTGTACTCTAATTTTACTAGTAGTATTCAAATTATGTATATCATGCCTCAAGTTTCCTGAATGAATTCCGTATAACTTTTAGGAGAAACATGGGGAGTACTGGAGGACTATAGAAGAAAGAAAGAGAGATTTTTAAGGGTTTTTTTTTTTTTTTTTTTTTCNTTTTTTTTTTTTGTCCCTATGGGATAAAAGAAGAAACTTCATTAGAAAGAGAGAAAGGGTACAAAGGAAGAGGAGGACAAGAAATCCTCCTTTAGCAAGAAATTACTCCTCAAAGGAAAGAAGAACATTTAAAAAGATTGGCTCTCCAATCTCTCTACAGAGATTTTAAGTTAAAATATCTAGTCAAACTGAATTCTGAAATTGATAAATCATAGTGTACTCTGTGGAGACCAGACTGCTTGTTATTCATCACTTCTGAAAGTTAGCAGTTCGTGTGTCAATAATGGAAGCAGGCTCAGATGAGGGCTTGAGGGAATCCTTATATTTTTATTATGATTGAGTAGTCAGTTAAATTAGCAAATGTGATGGCATTATGGTATCAGACAATAGACTCAAACAAGTTGGTAAGCCAGCTATCGGTCACAAAATATAATAATGTGAAATCTCTGCTCATTTGTGATAATTCATTATATGGAGATAAGCCAAGCATGGACATTGCACAGCACTTTACCTATCCTGTTTTTTGAATAATGTTTTATCTAAAAGTAAAGGCAGTTTTAATCTTGCATAATGTAATATTACGAGTCATTTTATGCCTTCTGCATGCACAAAACTGGTATAATCTCTAACTCATATCATACTAGTGCTCATCTATGCTTACTCGCATTGATTTTGCCTTTCCCTCCTTTCTAGGATTTCAGAGGAAATCATTAAATCTAATGTTTTCTTTGCAGTTTCCGCGGTACTTGAGCTTTGTGAAGGGTGTGGTGGATTCCGATGACCTTCCACTTAATGTTTCTCGGGAGATCCTTCAAGAGAGCAGAGTTGTAAGCAACTCATTATTTTCCTACTAACATGAGAGACTCTTTCCATGGATAGGAGCATGAAGACTTTGTTCTTTGTCTAGAAATCATTTATGCATTTTGTGTTCTCTATCTTTTCCCAGAATATCTGATTCCAACCATGTGATAATTTCAGGTAAGAATAATGAGAAAGAGACTTGTCAGGAAGGCATTTGATATGATTCAAGATTTATCTGAAAGTGAAAATAAAGAGGTTGGTAGCAACAAAACTCGGGATTTATAATTTTCAATATGAACTGCCCTGCTTTATGTGTTGAGAAAATGGTTTGTTATGTGATTTTAGGACTACAAGAAATTATGGGAGAACTTTGGTAGGTTCCTGAAGTTGGGATGCATTGAAGACACTGGAAATCATAAGCGCATAACACCACTGTTGAGATTTTACACTTCCAAAAGTGAGGAGGAACTGAAAAGTTTAGATGATTATGTTGAAAACATGGGTGAAAATCAAAATGCGATCTATTACCTGGCAACTGATAGCTTGAAAAGTGCCAAGACCGCACCATTTTTGGAGAAACTGGTGCAGAAAGATATTGAGGTATGGGTATTTAGTGGATGCAGTTGACAAATGGTATTTCCTAGTAAGTATGTATTCTGTCTGCAAAGATGGTTAGAGGGTTTGCATCCTTGCATTTTGCCTCACCTCAATCTGCAACTATCCTGGGAAGGGGGGAATGTCTGTGTTTTTGTTATTCCAGTTAAATAAACTAGTTGAATATTTTTTTTTAAAAAAAAAAAATTGGATTCTTGATAGATCATATATTAATTTTGAGATCATATTATTTTTCACTTTATAAAAGCAGGAAAAATGGATTTTCCTGTAGCAGGGCGTTAAGTTTTTGTTGAATAATTTGAATTTTTCTAAGGATAATACTAGTTTATATATCTGTTTCTTCTGTTTACCTTTTTTTACACTTTACTGATGTTCCGTGTTTCTCTTCTTGTAGGTTCTGTATTTGATTGAACCTATTGATGAGGTTGCAATTCAGAATCTACAGACATACAAAGAAAAGAAATTTGTTGACATAAGCAAGGAAGATCTAGAACTAGGTTTGTACTCTTTTCTGCTTTACTGCTGAATCTGTGTTTGAATACTCTGTTGCATTACCTGGGAAGAGGGGCTTCCATTTTGTGGTTCTCTGAACAAATATTTTTTCTAAATCAGGTGATGAGGATGAAGTCAAGGAAAGGGAAACTAAACAAGAATACAATCTACTTTGTGATTGGATAAAACAACAGCTTGGTGATAAGGTGGCAAAAGTTCAAGTTTCAAAGCGCTTGAGCTCATCTCCTTGTGTGCTTGTATCTGGCAAGTTTGGATGGTCCGCAAATATGGAGAGGTCAGTCATTGATTTTTCAAGCTGTGTGCTTAAACCTCAACCGGTTTATTGGATTCTTTTGTAACCTAGGGCCCATATCATCTTTCATACCTTTTTTCCAGATTAATGAAGGCGCAAGCTCTTGGAGACACTTCAAGTTTGGAGTTTATGAGGGGAAGGAGAATATTGGAGGTTAATCCAGATCATCCTATTGTCAAAGACTTGCATGTAAGACCCTTTAGCTCACTTGTTTTGGTTTATCATAAGTTGTTACAAGACAATTAGCTGATAGCGGACATCAAGAAATACACTTCTTGCAACCAATGACGTAATGTTTATTGGTTAGTAATGTGGGAAATGGTAATTGTACTTTAAGAACCACAACCTAGAAAAGATAAAGAGTCGCAATTTCTGTTCTGAATGGGCTGAAAGATAAATGGAAGGACATTGGTTTTCCAAAAGAAAATGGTAATTGTGGATTATCATTTCTCACGCATGGCTATCAAGCAGTTTGCAGCCAGATTTAAGCCCAAAGAACATAAAGAAAGAAGGGGATGTTTTTTTTTTGTTTGTGGGGGAGGGAATTGTGGGGAAGAAGCACAAAAGATTAAGGTGAATAAACTAATAACTGAATTTGCTGTAACCTGTCTCTCTGACTCTTTCTATTTCTTTCAGGCTGCATGCAAGAATGCTCCTGACAGTGACGATGCTAAGAGAGCTGTTGATCTCTTGTATGATACAGCACTGATCTCTAGTGGATTTACGGTAAGGAAAACGTAAAAAAATTTCTTTTCTCGTAATGTATCATATCAATTTTCTGAAGTTTGGTTAACATAATTTTCCTGATGATGCAGCCTGACAGCCCAGCCGAGTTGGGAAATAAGATTTATGAAATGATGGCACTGGCCCTGGGAGGAAGATGGGGTAGGTCAGAAGAGGAGTCTGGTTCATCTGTTGAACCTGATACAAACACAGTTGAAGCTTCAGAGCCAGAAGTGGTTGAACCTTCAGAAGTAAGAACAGAGAGTGATCTTTGGACGACTGAGAGTGATCCTTGGACGACTGATTAAGCGTAATTTGTACTCATTAGATAAAATTTTTGGCATTATTTCGATATTGTTTGAGGAAATAATGCATATAAAGGGAAGAGAGAGACTGGTAGAGTGCTCATAAATTATAGTGCAGAAAGAAATTTGTACTATCATGTAGAACTGTAAATCCCATCGAGGAATGTCTGCTATATGGTTTTAGAATGAAATGAAATGCCAGCCTTTGCGGTCCATTAAAAATGTACAAATAAGCTATTTAGTTCTTTGTGAAAGAACCGAACTATACTTTTTCTTTCTGTTGAACAAAGAACTATGCTGTACATGCCCAAGGTTTTTACCCAATGTGGATGCTGAATCATGCTATAGCCCTTTTCATGATATCTCCAATGACATATTAAGTACATTGTCATTCGATCTCGAAGAAGAAAAATTAGAATTATTTCTAAGATCTAAAATTTAGAACAAAAGTTTATAAAATGGAGAGAGTATAAAAAATTTTAAGCAAACACGGTAAAGAATACTTGTATATATACAGAATAGTTATATGATATTACGAATACTTGTATCATGTTGCATTTGCTTGGAAATCAAATGTCTTTTGCATTTTTCAATCCTTTTTCTTCCCCTTTTATATGAGCGAAGCATTAAAGCTCTTCAAGTACTTATTTTTGGTGAAAATGTTATTTTTAAGGTTTAATTGTAATTTTAATTCTTTTATTTTAAAAATCTAAACTTTTTGAGACAATTATTAGTGGGTCACTGATTTGCATCTTATTCCTTGAATGTCATTTTGTACAAAAATCTTCATCATCAGTAGCCATTTATAGTTCTTCACGAGCAGTGATCCCATAACCAATGTGTGCATTTTATTATTATAAACACTTTTGTTGTTATTTATAACTATTGGTCATCCAGTACTCGCAGTTACCACTTACAAAAATAAGTAAAATGAGTAAAAGTGCTAATGATCTATAAGTATAATGATACATCCTTCCATTATAAAAACTAGATTGTTGATAACTTGATATTAGGTATTTGTTAAGCTTAGAGAGAGTGTAGCGATATCCACTCCCTTGATTGGGGGCTTCTGGTAAGATTTAGAGGCTAAATTTAGTGTCATTGTGAACATTTCAAAAAATTAAATCGTATAATATGTGATAGAACACACAGTTACTTATAAAATATAATAATAACACTATATAAAAAAATTATCAAACAAAAAATTTGATTTTTGGCCAAAAATATAATTTAACATACTTTTTTATATCATAATGTTAATATATTTTATAAAAAATTATATATTTTGTGATTTAATTTTTTAAAATTTTACAACAACGCTAAAATCAAATATAATTTAACAAACACCTTGATATTAAGCATTCTATTTCCGTGGTGCTCTGATGCTCTCCCTAGCTTTTTCCCGGGGAATTGCGCTGAAATTAAAAAAAAGTCAGGAATGCCTTGCTGGTCAGAAATCGGGTCGGGTTAGAAAAACAGTTGTATCCCGAAAGAAGACAATTTTAAGTGAAGCAGGAAGACATAGGTTTATGAAGGGTTTAGAGGCGGCTACGCCCTTCATCTTCACGCTTTGCTTGCTTGAGATCTTCAGTCACCGCCATTTCTTACCCTTATTATCAATTTTCCCGCTAATATCACTCTTTCTCACTCTCCGATTCTGAAGATGCATCACTCTTTCTAGGGAAGTTCGGTAAAGGTTCTGTTTTGTTATGCTCCAAATTATTCTCCATTTGCATCTTTCAGCTGCAACTTCAAATCCTCTGTTCTGATTCATCAGTTCGTCAAAGAAGCCATTAGGAAATGTGGGTCGACTTAGCCAGGCGAGCTTCCTCAAGGAAGTTCAAGTTGCCTTCTTCAAGTCTTACCAAATTCTCCAAAGAATCGAATTTGCTCGAGAAAATAAGGCGCCCCGAGACCCAAACGCGTGTATACTCTAGTTACCCAATTCTGGGTTCGAGTAAAGTTGGTGTTTTAGCTTCGGAAAATGGACTAAGGAGACCCGGTTTTTGGCCTTCTGAATACCCTTTTGGTTTTTCTTTATCTAGAGGTTATGCTAGCGTTGCCGAGGCAGTTGTTGCCACAGATACTGAAGAAGATTTTTCTGGGTCGGAGGAAATTCATGAATTGTTAGAGGAAATGAAGAAAGAAGTCACGGCACAACCCCATTTAGAGCAGCCAAAGAATATGGTGGCGGGTATGCCAATCTACAAGTATAAAATGCTTAGGAGAAGGCAGATAAAGCTGGAGACAGAAGCATGGGATGAGGCAGCCAAAGAATATCAAGAACTTCTGGAGGATATGTGTGAGCAGAAACTTGCACCAAATTTGCCTTATATGAAGTCATTATTCCTTGGTTGGTTTGAGCCCTTGAGGGATGCAATTGCTGCGGACCAAGAGGTGAGCAAAAAGAATAAGCATAAGATGACTCATGCTCCTTATTTTGATCAGTTACCAGCAGACATGATGGCTGTCATTACCATGCATAAATTGATGGGGTTGTTGATGACTAATACTAATGGGATAGGCAGTGCTCGAGTAATCCAAGCCGCATGTCAAATAGGCGAAGCCATAGAACATGAGGTAAAGTAAACTTGGAAACTTGTTTTCATTTTTCTATTATTTGGTGCAATAGTAAAAGAGCAGAATTTTGCTGGATGTATCAATTTATTCATTTGAATATTCCTATTGTATGATGACTTTGAATGATAGCCTGTGATTTGAAGTTGGTCAGAATAAAAAAATTTCTTACTTGTTCTGTTCTATAATCGATAATTATTCTTTCCTAGGTAATTTGCTGGTACAAAAAAAATATATTTTTTGCTCCTCAAACCATGCATGACTGGCTGAAATTTGAAGGCATTTCTTCTGATGAAACAATTTTTTGTTTCCTCTAATTTATATGGATTGCTTCAAGACATTTAGCCTAGTTATGCTTAGTGTTTCTTCCCTCATGTGACTGTAAGTTTAATACACTCGTGAAGGCAATGCAATATCACAGCTACTTGAATTTAGTGTTTGGTAAATAATGTGATCAGTTCCAATTCTTTGTCCAAATTAGATCTCACTATCATGAGTTCTCAATATTTGAGTATTGAGTAACTGAGATTTTAGCCTTATTTGTGGACCAGGCTAGAATATACAGATTTATGGAGAAGAAAAAGAAGAAGAAGAGTGCAAATGATGACGCCCCTGACAGTAAATCTGATTCTGCAACTATAGGAGTAGGAAAGCTGGCTGAAGAAGAAGAGAAAATGGTTACAGAGCAGGAGAAACTAAGGAAAAGAGTTGCTAATTTAATTAAAAAACAGAAGATGAAACAAGTGATAGGAATAGTAAAAGAACATGATGATTCAAAGCCTTGGGGACAGGAAGGTCAAGTAAAGGTTTGTCATGTTTGTATCTTTGAACATGGAAGCTTTCTTCTTTTTATGTTACATCATTATCTTGCGCATTTCAGGTTGGTTGCCGCCTGATGCAACTGTTAATGGAAACAGCCTACATACAACCCCCACTCGATCAATTGGGAGATGGTCCACCAGACATACGCCCTGCATTTAAGCACACTCTTAAAACTGTTACATCAGAATCACAGTGAGAACAGTAGCACTTTTAATCTCTCTTACGTTATGAATCTCATTTGTTTTAAACAATTTTTCTTCTTTTGTCTGGTTTATTTATATATTTATTTTATTTATTATTATTAGGAAGAATAGTAGGAGATATGGTGTTATTGAATGTGACCCCTTAATCCAGAAAGGCCTTGAGAAAACTGTAAGTGACCTTTTATCATCTTGGGATTGCTTGCAACTTATTTGTATCTATGTTTCTTTTAACTGGTTACTAGACAGTTTTGTTATGATTTTGTACTTTCAGTGACATATTTGCTTGCACACGCATAAATCAATGGGACTGATGATAACATCACTGTGTTTGTAAACAGGCCAGGCACATGGTCATCCCATATATGCCAATGTTGGTGCCACCTCTTAAGTGGACAGGGTACTGTACTCAGCATATATTTCTCAGTTACATTTTTATTTAAATTCATTTATTTTTCAAAACTATTCTAAAGCTCCTATTACATTTCTGGTAAGTTAGCTAAGTGGAATGGACTTATCTGTATTAATTAAATTTCTTAGCAACATGTCAATCATAGGAAGAAACTTTAACTTCTTGTGCTTTGCTGGTCCAAATTGTTTGATAAGATTTTTTTTCTGACCGAATCATATAGACCTACAGCATGAACTTGTGATAGTCAACTATGTTCTTCCATGTTGTCTCCTAATTGTCCTTTATTTCTTGGAAACGTTGTAATCTTTTGGCAGGTATGACAAAGGAGCATACTTGTTTTTGCCATCTTATGTTATGCGAACACATGGAGCAAAGCAACAACGTGAAGCAGTTAAGAGGGCTTCAAAGAAGCAACTAGAACCAGTTTTTGAGGTTGGAGCCCTTTCTGGTGTATGTGTATTCTTTTATTCAGTTCATGGCCCTCACTTTTTTCTACTGGTATTGTTTTATAATTAGGCCCTTGATTACCTTGGAAATACCAAATGGAGGGTAAACAAAAGGGTTCTCACTGTGATTGATCGGATATGGGCTAGTGGAGGGCGTCTTGCTGACTTGGTGGACTGTGAAGATGTGAGTAACAATTAACTGGCAAACTTTGTTTCCAATGGTATTGGTGTCAACTTTCCTCTAACCTCAAAACCCCACTATATATCTTTTAAATAATTTTAAAAAAATTATAGCTTAGTTTTTAGCATATTTAATAATTTAATTAGTTATTTTAATTCATTATACTGGCCAATTCATATCCTAAAATTTTCTAGAGATGCTGTATCTCTGTGTCTGTGTCATATCATACATATAATTAAATCTGTGCTTCCTTGGTGTTCATTTTCCATTCATGATGCTTCTTCATCTCCGTACCTTTTTGGTTGACATTTTAACCTCTTCCTAAAGGTTCCCCTTCCAGAGGAACCAGACACAGAAGATGAAGCAGAAATTCGAAAATGGAAGTGGAAAGTCAAAGCTGCCAAAAAGGAAAATAGCGAGAGACATTCACAGCGGTGTGACATAGAACTTAAACTTGCTGTAAGAAGCCTCCTGAATCCTGATCTTGTTGGATAGATGAATTGTATCAAATGCTTGCCCTAAGAGATTTCATGTTGTCATCATATTATTTTGAATGCAGGTTGCACGGAAGATGAAGGATGAAGAAGGCTTCTACTATCCCCACAATCTTGATTTCCGAGGGCGTGCATATCCCATGCACCCTTATTTGAACCATCTTGGTTCGGATTTATGCCGAGGTGTACTAGAATTTGCAGAGGGACGACCTTTAGGAAAGTCAGGCTTGCGCTGGTTGAAGATACATTTGGCAAATTTGTATGCGGGTGGTGTGGACAAGTTATCGTATGAGGGCCGAGTAGCATTTACTGAGAACCATCTGGATGATATATTTGACTCTTCAGACAGGCCTCTTGAAGGAAGACGCTGGTGGTTGGAAGCTGAGGATCCTTTTCAGTGCTTGGCAGCATGTATTAATCTCTCTGAAGCATTGAGAAGCCACTGTCCTGAGGCTGCTATTTCACATATGCCTGTCCACCAGGTACCTTTGCTGTGTTTGTCACAAATAGTTATCTGGGAACATATGTGCTATCTAACTTGCATATTCCAATTAGTTTAACCTGAATAAAGATTTTATCATCTACTCTGCAAAACATACCATCTCCCTTCCACATGTGTTCAACAGGAGGTTAAAAGTTATTTGTATTTAACTAATCTCAATTATATACAAGATTTTCATCTATAAAGTTATTGCTTCTGTGCACCATAATAATATATTTTTTTTTTGTTTGAATTTATTTTTCCTGCTTTAGATTTCTTTTAGGATATAACAATGTGTCATTGCTAAATATGGCCTTGTCATGTTCCAAAATCATTAGATTGTGATAATACATCACATTATATGTAACCTAATATACATTAGGTTCAAATTCTACCTGCATTTGTTTTTAGCATACTTGCCTGTTGTAAGCAATTCTGTAGACTGGAAAACTACAGAAAGCGTGGTTTCCTTCAGCCCTGTGTATGCTAGTTCTATGTTCATGGTGGATACTACGATGGAAAACTACAGAAAGCATGTCCACGAGCAAGTATTGATGAAGTTGAGGGACCACTAAGGATAAACCATGTTTCATTATTAGTTTCCTAATTTCAATTTCTTTCTAATAAAATTATTATGTTTTATCCTACTGCTAGGATGGTTCATGCAATGGCTTACAACACTATGCAGCCCTTGGGAGGGACAAGGTAATGCAAAATTAATGTTTCCCCCTTTTGTTTATTTATTTCATTTGGGGGATGTGGGAGGGGGAGTTCTAAAGGGAATTCGACAAATGTTTATTTGGAATGTTATTGATGTTCACTGAACAAATTGTCTTGTCAAACGCGGAGCTGGTTTTGGAACCTTTAGACATGGGTGTCTTTCATGTGGTCTTGTAGCCCTTCCTAATTCTTTTTGGTTGTGCCCTATCATCAATAAGCTCCATTATATATATTTTTTCTTTTGAAGTTGGGAGCCTCTGCAGTCAATCTTGTTGGTGGAGACAAGCCTGCTGATGTTTACTCAGGAATTGCTGCCAGGTAATGTGCATACTGTTTGTGCATCGATGTGCATGAGTGAATTAGACCTACATGGCTATGAGAAAATGACCACCTGGTTTATGACTCTGGAATTAGAGTTTGTTATTCAGAAGAATAAAAATTATTCATGGAAAATGCCAAAGTCCATATTGCATGTGGAGACTACAAAAGGGTAGACAAAGAAACCTTGTTTGAACCATGAGACTAATAATGGGAAGAAAGTGGCTCCAGCTACCTTGTCTTGTTTACCTCTGTTAAACCAAACATTAACATACTTAGCAGCTTTAGGGAAGACACTGCACACTGTCACTTCCCTTTTCTTTCGTATATTATCTGATTTTGTTCCATTAGAGAAGGAAGTCAGTTGCATTTGCCAATACATTATTCTATTCCCTCCATTCTACTGCAAACCTCAAGCACCTAGAATTGACTTCTATGACGCTGTTGACACTGAGCTGACAGAAGATTCTTAAAATAAGTTCAAAGAAGAATATTCCAGTTATGCAGTTACCAATTATGCAATTATCTCTGAATAACCTACAAACTTTTCTTGTGCTGCTGACAATAGTATTTTTGTTGTAACACTGTAAAGTTGTTCAAATGCTGTTCTCTTAACTTACTGTTATGTTATTATGTTGCAGAGTACTTGATATCATGAGAAGAGATGCAGAGAAAGATCCTCAAACTAATCCACACGCATTACATGCAAGACATTTAATCAACCAGGTTTCTTTTTAAACTTTGCTTTTTTGTTTTCTTTTCTCAAAAAAATGGCTTGTTCTGAATTCATTTAGTGTGGGAGCCAGGAGGAACTTTTAGAAGTGTGAGGAATAATCTTGATGGCATATATTACATTTGTGAGTTGTATATGAAGGTGGATTTTATTTGTCTTAGGAATATGCAAGCATATATGCACTAGAGTCAATTTCACATCAACTAATGGTTTTTATCATAATTGGGACCCTTAGGTGGATCGGAAATTGGTGAAACAGACAGTAATGACATCAGTCTATGGTGTGACTTATGTTGGTGCTCGGGACCAGATCAAGAGAAGGCTAAAGGAGCGTTGTGCCATTCAGGATGATTCAGAGTTGTTTGCTGCTTCCTGCTATGCGGCAAAAGTAAGAGAAGTCAACTTGGTGGTGGTGTGCATTTCTGTTGGTTATTATTTTCTAGTTTTACTAACCATTGACTGCTTTGCAGACCACTTTGACTGCTTTGGAAGAGATGTTTGAGGCTGCAAGAAGTATCATGAGTTGGCTTGGAGATTGTGCAAAGGTATGATGACTGATGCTCAAAAACAGTATTTTAGGCTAGGTGGCTAACATGTGACAGGTTGCACCCATTAGAATCCTCTAATGACATTCCACATTGCCCTTCCTCTATTATTAGGCAGAGATCATGCTAGAGGCATTAAAAGTTGCCAAGAATTTTGTGAGGCTTCTTCGTTTCATTAATAGCTACTTTTGACATGTTGCTTCTAAGATGCTCTAAGTGAGCTGTAAGATGTGGGAGGACGAATGCAGTGTAATTCAGAAGCAATCGTTCTCTAGAAGTTTTCCTTCTTTCAGCTTTTCTTATGAGACTTCTGTTGTGACATTCTATCGGATCTTGGATATCATAAGTAAGCTGAACTGATTTATTCTAATTCATAATGTTATACTGTACTTAAAATCTAGATATGACTATATCTCTAAGCAAGTTGTGACCAAGATATTTCTAAGAGGCATTTTAAACGTATGGCAAATGGAGTTGAGAAGGGATATAATCATCATCAAGCACGAATATTATTTTGAATATGTTTATTTATGGGCCACGCCACTTTACAATGTAGCCCATGCTTTTCTTGACTTAATATTTAAAAATCTAAATTATTCTTTGAACTTTATCACACTTAATTCTTTTCTGAATTGAACATAAATAGGTGATAGCTTCGGAGAATCAACCAGTGCGGTGGGTCACTCCACTTGGGCTTCCTGTCGTACAACCTTACAGACAATTTGGAAGACATCTTGTAATATTCTTAAGAGTCACATGCTAATATTTTTAAAATTTCGTGATCTTCATTTTTGTTATTACCACAATCCAAACATACAGGCAGTAGTTGACAAATTTATGCCAAATTGGATTTGATGCAGATTAAGACTTCCCTTCAGGTATTGACACTAAAAAGGGAGACTGATAAGGTAACTTTTAAAAATTAAACTTGATCTACCAGCACATAGACACGCATATGTAGATCTCAGACTCTGTGAGATCCATTAGATTAGACTAGTTCACCACTTTGTGTTCTTAGTAAGAATTGAGTTTTGCTATCCATTTCCTTTACATTTGTTTTGTACTGATTCAGTATGTTATTTAGTTTTACTTATCCAAAACCTGCTATTCCCAGAGGCAACTTAAGATGATATAGCTTGCTCTCTATAAATTAGAAACAATAACTATGTTCTCAGTCATTTTATTTACAATATTGCATTTAATCTTGAGCACCATTTCAATTTAAACTAAGTAACAGTTGTTTCTAATATTTCTTACTTTATAATACAGGTCATGGTTAAGCGGCAGAGAACAGCTTTTCCTCCAAATTTTGTTCATTCTCTTGATGGGTCTCACATGATGATGACTGCAATTGCTTGTAAAAGAGCAGGATTGAACTTTGCAGGTCCATACTGGTTTTTGAACAGATGCACACACGCATTCATGTATATGTGTATATATGTTGTCTGTATATGTTCTGGTATGCCTATGTAATTATTTTATTACGAGTTTTAAGTTTGTAATATTAATACTTAATTACAGGAGTACATGATTCATATTGGACACATGCATGCGATGTTGACGAAATGAACAGGATACTCAGGGAAAAGTTTGTTGAACTCTATGAGGCCCCAGTACTGGAAAATGTAAAGTATTTTCATTTTCACACGCTTCTTATTAGATTAAGATGCTCCTTTTCTGAGCTTGTATAATAGTTTTCTTTATTTTATGGGTTGTCCTCCTCTTACGATTGTCTTCTTAAAGATATAACAAGAAATGAAAATTCAGTATAGAAGTTGGTAAATATGAAACTGATTTTAATGGAAGTTTGCTTGCATCTCCGGATACACAAGTATTTTTGGCTTATCTTGCATCATCTAATTCTGGTTTTTACTCCTGAAGTTATATCAATATACTTGCTTCATAATTCATTGTTATCTTTGGATTCATTTGATTTTTGAGGTTTACATTCTTATTATTATCCAACAAACTTACCATTGCAATACAAGTATCTTATCTGTTTAAGAGTTCTCTGTTTAATCATGGATAATTCCTTTTCTCTTAACAGCTGTTGGATGGCTTTGAAAAGTCTTTTCCCACATGGAAGTTTCCTCCCTTACCGGAGAGGGGAGACTTAAATTTGAGAGAGGTTCTGGAGTCTACTTATTTTTTCAACTAGACTTGGCAGAAACTCAAGTTACTTATCTAGTTCTGCCTTCACCTTTGGTGTTCGGACCCAGTGATGAAATTCACCTTGTATTTATGGGCATGGTTTTCCCAAGGCCACAAGAAGGAACATGGAGAAGAAAGAAATGCAGAGTCAAGATTTGGGTTCCCCAAATGTGTACTACAGGACCCTGGAACTTCTGTACATACATTGGAACAGGATGGTTGCTCATAAAGAGATGTCCTGTGGCTTGGACTCCTGCAATGTCTTCTGTATCCACTATTTATAAAGGACAGAGGCAACAAGGTGATCTAACATGGGAATTTATCACCAAAAAATCGGAGCCTCTAAACAAAGCTCTTTATATTGATTTGGAATTGCTTGGCGCACGTACAAAACTGAAGCAGTCTTGTTTATGGTTGATATAAAGCAGAAATAATAATGGATTGAAGCCTTGGTAGCCATTCAAGAAGGCTATTTTCTCAGATATAGAAGCTTTACTCCACTTCGGCCTTTGTTCTTGCAAAGAAAGCAGCCAAAATTGGGTTGTTGGCATCATTCTTTTGTTCTTTATTTTGCGTCTTACTGTAAGTTCTTTTTTGTTTTCTTTTGGCTACAATGAAATAGTAAAAGTCTATCATACTTTACTTTCTTTTTGTTTTGGTTGGGGAAAGAAGAGAAAAAAAAAAAAAAGAGGGGGGTGGGGGGTGTTTTGATGTTATGATAGTGAGAGGATCAGAAGCATATGTACACCATACTTGTTCCATTATTTGGATGTGTTGAGTAAATAATGCCAATAGAAATATTATTCCTGGGAATTGTCTGATAAGACTATTTGATGCAATGCATGTGTGTATCTTTTTGTTTTTTTTCTTCTCATTGCATCGGGGTATGACAGAATCTGCTTTATTATTCTCTTGGAACAAAAAAGATAAGTGATGACCATTATTTCTAAATAGAGAAACAGTAATCATTTGCTACAAGATGTTACCAATTCCTAATCAGTTGGGTATTTTTATCACTTAAAGGTTGGCTCATGTTATTTTGGTAAAAACTAATTCATGGTAATGCTAACTAGTTGTCTACGTAGTACTATTTGTCTCAACTAGTTATATTATTAATTATCAGTAAATTGTAAACTGTTGTAGTTTATTTAAAAGCAAAAATTTTTATGCAGACTATTAACTGTTGAAATATTTGTTAATCAATCATATAATTAGTTATTATCAAAAGATTCTAGAAGCTATCTAAGTGAGAATTTACTAACTTCTTATGTCAAGGCATTTCATTTCTAAAATTGCATACTTGCTTGCATCAATTTAGGAATTCTTTTCATTTCACAAAAATAAATAAAATTAGGGATTCTTTTTAAATATTTGATGCTAATTTACCTTACAATCATCCGGTAAACAGTTGATAAAGTCGTTCTTCAAATATGACAATTTTATTCATTTTTTTATTTTTTCTTTCAGTCTTCTTAATTCATGTAAATAGTTGTAATGTAACCCTACCCAACGGGATAAATCTTTGGATGCTAAAAAACTTAAACTGAAAGAAAATGGACAAGTATTGTGCTTTTCGTTTCTCAAGTTCTTTATAAGCAATACCGTAGAGCAAAAGAGAAAACAATACAATCAAGACAACCCAATGATTGAAATGAACACCATTCTTGTAATACAAGGAGCAACGTAATACAGTAACTAATACCAGACTCGACGTGTTCTCTCTCTTTTTCAATTCAATCTACAGAGGAAACTCTTTCACTGTATTTTCAAAATTCTTATTAGATTCTCAGTGGCCACAAAAATGTTTGTTTCTATTAGATGCTTGGGATGAGGTAAGAGACTTTTTATCCTTTAACACTAACATATGCACTCAAGTAAATCATTAGTGAGGACCATCCATCTTTACTGAACAGGGAAATAGCATTACTGTAGATGGCCACCACGTTTGAGAACACAGCAAGAGCAATCATGATAATGGATAAAATCTTGTCCTTCTTTGATGCAATGCCATGAGGATCCCTGAAGCAGCAGGAATGAAGATCAGTAGAGAACATAGTAACTTCTACAGTTGATGTAGCTCTGAAGTCTGAAGTTTGAACCAATTTAAACACTGCTACTGCTAGATTTGTTATTCACTAAATATTATATTCCTGCAGCAACTTAAGCACCTTCTAGCAGTCTAGCATGGATTAACAATTGTCAAAAAAGTACAATGAGCATAATAGCAAGTCAACACTAATGCATTTAAGGCCTGCGGAATTGACTTCACAGTTTCAAACCACTGACATGCTACAGTTCAACCTTTTACTAAGTCATGGCCGTCCCTATATTTTGATGTGATGTGCAGAGTGACAACTAAATGGAAGCCATGCAGAGAGGCCTTTAAGCTTAAACGGGGAATGCCTAAACTAGTCAGCAGTAATAGAAAGAGTTTGATAGGCAAGAGACAGAAATATCAGCCAACCATTTCTAAGGGTGCCATTTGGCTGCATCCTAATAGCTGTCAGATCGGATTTCCTAGATGGAAATAAATATCTACTTGATGACTCATGCTCAGATGCACTGCAACACTTTTTCAGAAAATGAATATGATGTGATAACTAATAGATAAGCACATTTCTTAAATTTAGCTATCAGTAGAGAGAGGGGAAACTCACCTTAAAGCAATTGCACCAGGGAAAACAAACCCCAGGCAAACTGTGGCAGTTGCTCCAGTGAATTGAAAAGCATCCCAGATGCTAGGTATAAAATTTGCAGCCACGTATAACAAAGAAATGAGTCCAGTGGTGAGCAACACAAACCTACATTTATCCAAATCCAACAACCTAGCTGAAGAAAAGAGAAGACCATCCAAATTGAAGCGCAGTGAGAAGAAGATGACAGGGAAAACAAGCATAAGGTGGAAGGCATAGCTGAGGCGAACAATGTCATTGAGCACATTGCTGTAGGGGATGCCAAGGTTGGTATCAAAGTTGGCCAGCACATCATCAAGAGTTGATTCACCGAACAGGAGAAACCCAAATAAGGCTGTAAGTATATAAATGACAGAGCACAGAGCCAGTGATGCACGCACCACTGGTTGTATCAGGGAAGAGTCTCCTAGCTCATTGTCTATCATATGCACTGCAAAAGAAAGAACTTTGGTGAAGCATATCCTTCTAGAACTTAAATTGCTCAATGCTGTTCTTTGTTCAATCGAATATCTGAATAACCCAGCATACATGAATTAAAAATTGGACTATATGCAGCAAATTTATGTTTGAAGTTGCATTCTTGAGTGAATTGCATCTTTACTTCTCTTAAACATAATAATGTGACATGAAGTTGCATTCTATTTGTTTTTCTCCTTTTAATTGGACTGAAGCTAAGTTTTCCCAAAGTAAACATAGATGTGTTGCACGAAGTTAGCACTGAGCTGAAGATGCTGCCAGTCAATTATGTGATAGACCAGATATATCAAATTTTGAAGCAAAGCCTTCACTGAATCGACTTGACAGGAATATATACTTCTAAGTAATGGTTGAGTAATGTACAATTAAAGATTTATCTTAACAAGGGTAAAGCCAACTTCTTCCAGTTCTACGGAAAAGTACTAGTCCAATTATATAAGGCAACATCATTTGAGTAATTGACTCAAATCTGTATACAAGTTTTATGGAATGGAAGCAGGAAACTAAGGAGACTGCTTCAGTAAGGATTCAAGGTGAGGAAAAAAGATAAATATCTGCAACACTGGAAAGAGAGAAAGTGAAAAATGTATAAATTTGAGCATATTCTCAAGTATGAAACAACTGAAATAAAGCAAGATGCTTGACATTCTATGACAACAATTGACCTGAATATGCATCTCAAGAGGCCATCACGTGAACCCTGAGTTATAATCCAATCGTTGAGCAGAAATGGGGTCTCCCCAAAGTATTAAAGGAATGGGGTATCAGATGGTCACCACTAATTACCATGAAGAAAACTAGAGAAGATTCTTTCTACTTGAGACTTATATCAGCTGAAAAATTGAGTTTTCCCCATTTTTCATCTTCACAAGTTCAAAATTAACATCCATTATAAAATTTGAAATTTAAAAGTTCCTGAATGCAGATTACTAAATTGCAGGATTCATCAGCCGATATACCATTGAAATGGCAGACAAATGCTGTCACAAGAACGGGGACTGCTGTAAAGAGCTTCCATACAGATGTAATATCAGTAACAATAGGAAGCCACCTGGGCCAGGCAATACTGCCACTAAACAATTTGATAAATGTGATTCCTGCAGTAATGACCAGAAACACAATTGCCAGAGCCACCGCTAAAGCAGAACTATATCTCAATGAATCTGCAAGCATAAAAAGCACAGGTTATTTGCAACAACAAACCAGTGCCTTACGTATCATGCTTTTAGATAATGCCTGACTTGTCTAAATGTGCTTGTAATTTCTCAAAATAAACAGAAAGGATCACCTATCCGCTTAAAGAATCCCAATGGAGCAAATACAAGAAGGGTTGTCAAGAAAAGAACAAAAGTACGCCTTGTCCACCACTGTTCACCAAACCATCCTTCCAAAACACCAGAATGATGATTTCCACTTGAAGATGTCCCAGATAGCACATCACCTTGTAATCAATAGCAAAACCAGCTGATTCATTCAATCCACTAACATTTGGAGCAAAACATAATCAATTCCACTCATAATAAAACTCAATTCATAATTTTGTACCAAAAGTACTTGAAATCAAAACACAGAACCATTCCAATTACAATAATGAAAAACTTCCGAAAAAAAAAAAAAAGTGGGAAAGAAACGAATGCAAACACTCAATTGAATAATACAAGATATGCATATAAATCCTGAATGAAGTATATATTTAGTTACCAATTATAATCATGTAGACGACGAGTATCCCAAAATTGTTTACAAGAACAGATATTTGAAGTACCCTTCTTCCAACTCCTCCAAAAGCATACCCCATTACCTCGCCATAAGTACCTGCCTTGCCTACTCTACTAAACCTCATAAGAATCTCCAAGGAAGTCTCTGCGAGCAGCGCAACGAAGATGACGGCAGCAATACCCAAACCCAGTCCCAGCACTTTCATGGCGGCAGGTAAGGCCATAATCCCAGCACCAATGATGGTAGTAGACAAATTGAACACTGACCCATAAAACGATGCCCCATTAGAGCCCTGCTCTTCATGCTTGCTCTCTGGCAGCAATGGCGTCTGGTCATTAATGGGTCGTTTATCCCTTGTAGCAATCGTCATGGTTGGTAGCCGCTCTTGAAGATGATAGTGATGATGCTTCTCTTCTTTTTCCTATTATGCTGGAAATGGGTGAGAACGCCGTGTCAGAAATCAGAATGTTAAGTGCTTTATAGTGTGGAGACGGCAAGAAAAGCGGTAAAGGAAATTATTGGGAATAATTATCATTACCAAATTTAAGGCCATGCTAGCAATCCTATCCAGTTCAACAATGATGACCATTGATAGCTGAGTCAGTCTCATGTGATGGAAATGGGAAAAAAATATATATTTCTTTTTCTTAGATTTTGTTTTAAATTTTTGGTTTTGTGATACATTATATTATACATCAATAATTAGAGGAGTAAGAGGATTAGAAAGCAAAATTATTTTTGATGATACCTCATAAAAATTATTATCTCTACAGTGAAAGGATATTTAAGTTTTTTTTTTTTTTTTTTTATGAAAGAAAGGATATTTAAGTTGGCATATTATTACTTGAGGTATTGTTTAGGTTCACTATTTTGGACCGTTGTGCATTAAAGTTTTTGTATTTAGTATTGCTCAAATTATCTGTATTATTATAATCAAATAGTTTGTTTATTGGGCCACTTGTCACTCTGTTATTGGAGTAGAAAACACATGCTTCATATCTACATTATTTTAATTGTTTAGTTCTGGATTTAGCCAGTTCTAGGTCACGTTATTTCCACAGCTCGCAAATTTCTAATGTCAAAGTTTAGTGGGGCCTTACCATAAATATTATAGAATTTAGACATAACCTGACTGTTGTTAATTCATTAAAAAAGAAAAATCCTCTTTTTTTTTTTTTGGTTTTTCATTGGAGTTTGGGTTTTGCCCAACTAATCTAGTTTCGAGCTGGGAAAGATTACATGAACGGTAAAGCTCTCCCAACATATGCAGTTGCATATCCAAGGACTTGAATTCGAGACCCTTGGTTAAGCTAAAACACCCCCTTACCAGGTGATTTACACGTTGGTAAAAAAAAAAAAAAAANAAAAAAAAAAAAAAACCTCTTTATAAGAGTTTTTTTTGGTAGTAAATTTATATAAGTTTATGTATACAAACATTTAATACATGTCTCATTCATTGTTGTCTCGTAGATTACAAGAGTTTTTTTTTTTTTTGTTGGAAAAGCTGTAATAGAGAAGTATAAATTATATCTAGCATAGAGATCATACTAAAGAAAAAAAAATTATAAAAAAAAAAAAACCATGCATTCCATTAGTAAATTCCATTTTTTAAATTATTTTTCTGTTTTTATTAATAGAAATTCGTGTATATTTTTCCATTTAACAATATTCATTAATAACTTTTATTAAACTATGCATGTAGAAAAATCAAGTTTTATGTCACAAATGCTTCGAGATGATAAATCTTCATGATACATTATATATTGAATTTAATTACTATGATTTCTTAAATAATTTTAATTACCAAACTAAATTTAGCTATAACCTCCACCCCACTCGATCTCTCTTTTTGTCATTAGCTATTTCTCAACTCATACAAGCACACAGTTAGCTTGAGTTGCATTTATTAATATATATTAATTGTTGTAAGAGTACATATTCTCATTCACATCTCATATAAGCATATATTTATAGTACTCTGAATAAAGATCATAATAGGTATGAAAGTTAATTATGATATAGGCTTAATTACAGTTTTAATTCATATTAATTTAAAAGGGTTAAGTGCAGCTATTCTCACCCTTCGAATCCGTTACTTTCAAGGGTTGAGATGATTACATATGACTATTAAAATTAATCTTTTTAAAATTAATAAATGCATGACCATGAGTTACGTGAGAGAAAGAGAGTAATTATTGATCATGCCTTTATTATTTTTAAAAAGACTAATTTTAATAAAATGATGTGCAATTATTTGAGCCATTAAAAGTAATGAAATGTGAGAATATTAATACTTTATCGGTTATTCATTCTAAAGTGTACTCCTCACTTTAAAATATTTAAATACAAAAAAAAAACAACGGATTAATTAAATAAAACTTTATTAGAAATTAATTGTGACAATGAGATATAATGTGTAGTAGTTAATTCTTAAATCAGAATTAATTTATCCCACCTTATATGTTTAGGATCATAAATAAAATAAACAAAATTTCAGGGTGCTTTAGCCAACTCCTCAAGAGTGAGAGGTTTGCAGGTATGCCCTCCATAAGCATTATTAAAGCAATCTTTTCCCCCAACCTCGTTTGCAGCTTCAGTGGTGTGAGCCATATCCCACATCACGTACTCTTTTCGGTTAGCACATAAAAACGTTGCATTAAAGCAAGCGTCATTTACGTTTTTGAACCCTGCACATGCACATGCACATATAATTAAGTTAAGGAATGTATGTCATATATGTATTATGTATATTAATTAATTATATAATAATATGTATAATTAATTAAAGCTCATTAAATTCATATTTACTTACCAAATTTTTCAGGATGTTGTTTGGCATCTATGGATAAATCATGACTGTCGAAGAACGTGAACGTTGAGCCTGAGATTAATTTTACTATTTCTTGAAGTGCAACTCCACCGTAATAGTCACTCACCAAAAACTTTCTAGCTCCTAGGTCATACAATGTCTGTGAAATTAAGAAAGAGGGTTAATTAATTAGTTTAGTTAAATAAATGATCATTAATTAATTTATACTTGAGTTATATTTAAAAAGATACCCTACCTTAAGATGTACAGTGAGTTGTTCGAGTAACATCGAAACCAGTTTCTGCATCACAATGGGAGGTATTGGCATACCCATTTTTAATAGATGACCAGGATTAAGCTTCTCATTGAGCTCAACCAAGGTTGGGCTCACAAAGACATTAAAGTCATTTCCACCAATTATGAGGACGTATATGGATTTTGATATGTGACGTTTCAGCTCCTCTTCACTTTTTATAGCTTTTGGCAGATCTTGCTTCACAGTCGAGGTGAAGTATTCAATTTGTTTTTGCAACGTCAAACAACCAGCCTACACGAACAAAACAAAACAACACGTTGCTGGATAATTATATAAAACTCTTTTATATATACTTTTAGTTAGTGGGTTCAAATTAAATCTTAATTATTAAAAGAATTTATTTAGACTTATTATTTACCGCTCCAGTTGTATTCAAGATTCCAGCTGAACCTGATGCATAATTTATCCCTGTTGTTGTTTTGCTTCTAGCAGACTCATCGAGACTCAAGTATGCAGGGGCCATTGGTAAGCCCAAATCAATAGCTATAATCAAATCAAAAAGAGTATATAAGAACTGCATCAAATCAATTATGCAAATATGACTAGAACTTTGTGATAGAGATACTGGTAATGATAGCAGTGTAATGTTTAATGGATGTCAAAAGAAAAATAAATAATGAAAATACAAGTGTGTATTAATTGTTGGTAGCAAACCAAACTTACCAAAAAAGTCTGCAATGGTTTTACCATTGCAGAAGCGGCCAGTTTGGTTGTTCAAGTCGAGTCCGAAGGGCCAACGACTAACATTTGCCACTGTTTTTACGTAGTTGTTGTTTCCAACATCCATCCCTGAGTCACCGAAAAGATAGACTGCAGGCACTAGGGCTTTTTCATTTGCACTAGCGCCATTGGTGGTCACAACTTGATGAGCAATAAAGGAGAAAACCAAAAACAACAATGCCAATTTTTCCATCTCTTACTTGTTAGAAGAATATATGAAGATGATCGATGTTGATGTTCATTGATCTTCAAACCCCACAATTTATAGAGGGAAATAAACATTTGGGTGCCCCTGTCTAGACAATTTTTTGTTGAATTTCAATGGTTAAGAGGAATTGATCAGCTGGTTATGTCCAATAAAAGAAAAATAATGAGAGCAATTGAACTGCCATAAAAACTACCTTCGACCACTAGTTTCTATTTTGGAGATGACACAAGGAAAATATGCCAAATATTGGTTCTACCTAGAGGGATCAATCTGGAACAGAAACAACCCTTAATCTGAATCATTTTATTTACTTTTAAATTTATCCATTAAATCGAGTTTATAATTGTTGTTCCAAGCCTACAAAAATAAAAATAAAAAATAGAATACAAATAATAACAACGTGGTAGAGAAAATTATAGATGTGTCATTAAGATGCAGCACAAGTATCTCATTTTTTTTAAGATAATTCACACCTCTTATAGGTGATTCTTAGTATCTCTACCAGGTGCAACGAGTTCTAGATGTGTTGTCTACAAGATGTAACAGTCCAATGACTAGACCATATGTCCTTCAATATTCTGTACAAATAAGAGGAAAAGACTCTCTTCAATACCTTTCTCTATCTCAGTGCTTATTCACACAATATAAACAAGGAATATGCACACACTAATTAGGTTGTATATATATATCACATTGCGCACATATATATGTTAAAGAGTATAACATGAACTTTCACATTTTAGGTGCTAGCCTTTGGTGACAAATAATGGATTATTATATCCATATTATCATAGAATTAAAGCACTTGAAGGAAATCAACCCATTGGCCAATAAAGAGAAGGAGAACATTGGCTTTAAAAACAATTACATGAGCTATAATATGGCTGAACCGTTTGCCTTAAATATTACAAAAGCAAAAGGCGACAAACGTATAGCCTATGAAGCTGAATCAATCCGTTTTAATATATAATATAATATAAGGATGAATGCAAAGATGTTGAAACAATTTAAAGCAATCAAATATATTTATTTTTAATAAAAATACCAACATAATTATAAAAGATGTAAATTCTCAAACTTGTGGTCTGCTTTTGAGGGGAAAAAAAGCTAAATGTGCAAATATTGAAAGTGAGGTGAAAATTGGGCAAATAATTAGAGCATTATTATCTTTTGCACGCTTGTCACCTTCTCAAATTTTCTTTTTTGGCTGCTCTTAACCCAAGCTTTTTTAGGACAATAGTAATTAATATGCAATTATAGGAAAGAAAAAAATCCTTTTTAAACTAATGCCAATTAAGATAGAAAGGGGAAAAAATATATCTAGATCCTCTAAAATAAAGAGTGTATTTTAAAGAGATAAAGTGAAACTATCCTCATCCTTTATTATTTTCAAGGGCTAAAATGATTATATATCACTCTATTAAAATTAATCTTTTTAAAAATAATAAATGCATGACTATTAATTACTCCCTCTCTCTCTCTCTTTCTCCCCTCTATTTCTTTATGGGTTCCTACTTAAGCTCCAATTCTATACAAGGATAGAAGATTCTAAAGAATCTGCCCCTTCTGACTCTTTCACAGTGGCGGATCTTGGTTAATTCTTGTTCTTGCTATGTAAGTATGAATAATTTATTTCAAATAAATTTATAGGCTTGTTTGCTTAAAATAGAGGTATTTGTTGAATTGATAAATTGAAACATCAATTTGCTAATCAAAGGAGCATCTTATATAACTTGTAAGTATTTCCCATTTCATGAATCTTGGAATTAAATACTAGCTATTTATTGTTTGAATTATCTAAATCATTTTTCAAGTTATTTTGAAGTGATAAGTTTATCTTGAAATAACATAACGGTGAAGAGTGGGCAGGGATCCAGCATGATCGCAACCTTCCATTTTAACTTAACATCAATCAATGGCTGGTCTTGTGCTACCTCAGCCATTTATAAAAAAAAAAAAAAAAAANAAAAAAAAAAAAAAAAAAAAGATTCTCCCTCCTTTGCTCTTTTTCTCCCCCGCCCATTCTTCATCTCAGAATTTTGTTCTCCCTCCTGCCTTCTGAAACGAGTTTCACCACGTAGTCGACCTCTTGATTCATGAAGCCCATCCCCTCGAAATTCAGATGATGTGAGTATTATTTATCTTAAACTTTTTGTTGCAATGAAAATGCCCATTTTTGTTTTTGTTTTTTTAAGCCAACAGAAGCTTTCTATTCTCCTCTTACTGTGTGATTCTATTTTTTGCAGGAATGAGCTCTATGTTGTTTATGGATGCTTATGTACTTTTTGAATATTCTAATTAGAAGCACAGGGTTAAGTACATGATCATTTGAATCTTGCTCTTTCTCTGATTATCTTCAACCCATAGTACAATTGGAGTCTCTTCTAAGCTTCTTATCATGAAATAAGAATGCAGGTGAAGTTATGAACTTTATTATAATTTATAAGACATGAACTTACCTTCCAAGCATCATGAGGGTGGGCCTAAGGATTTGTTCTTGGTGAAACAGCAAACACTGAACTATCCACAATTTGAAGTAAACCAATGCCATTGACTCTAAGATCACGATCAACCACCCTCCCCACCACGCAGCCACCATAGTAATGCCATATGGTGCTCACTGTCCGACGACAAAAATCTGCCATCTGAACATAGTTAGATTGATCAATTGGCAGTGCAGGCCCTACAAATCTAAAGTCTTGTTCCCCCAACCAGTTCCTAAACTTAAAATCATGCAATGCCCTGCTTCTGAGCAAGTCCCCTATCTTGCGTGTGCCATTCACACAATGTTCAACATCAGTAGGACTGTTGAAGTAATTGAATTGAACAACAGGATTGAGCTTCACATCTGTTGAAGCCAACCTCAAGAAACCACTTGAAATTGGCCCTGAAATCTTCTCCGTAAGGGTAGCCACAGTGAGGTAGAGAGGAGAAGATGGAGTTCTAATGAAGCACAGAATATGCAGGGGATGCAAAGAGAAGAGACTCCATGTTTGTCAACTGCATGGTGAAACTCGTTTCGGAAGGCAGGAGGGAGAACAAAATTCTAAGATGAAGAATGGGCGGGGCAAAGAAAGAGTAAAGAAGGGAGAATCTTTTTTTTTTTTTTATAAATGGCTGAGGTGGCACAAGACCAGCCATTGATTGATGTTAAGATAAAATGGAAGGCTGCGATTTTCCTAACATGACTGGATCCCTGACCGTGAAGAGTAAGAAAATTGATGCATTTTTCAAGAGAAAAGCTAAGAAAAGTTATTTTATTTAATATTATGTTTAATTAATTGTGTTGTCACATTTTTTAATTTTAATATATTAATATGTTATACAGTAAACTATCTTTTTGGGTTTCATGGTATCTTTTTGTGCTTTTACAATTGACATGGCATCTACAACAAATCAAGGTTAGTATGCATTTTATCTTATGCAATACAATTGTTTATCTTTATAAAGAAATGTTTTAATATATGATGTATTTTTTCTCTAAATATAAATATTAGAAAATATATATATCATTATAATTTTTTTTTTCTATTGATTATTAAGTATCTCTTTGTCTCCTCAATAATTTTGTTCAAGATCCGCCACTGCTCTTTCACACAGCAACTCCAATACTCTCTTCTATTAATAACCAAACAAACATCCATATTCATGGCGAGAAAGAAAATAATGTTTGTCCTGTCCCTTTCCCTCGTCACATATCAAGCATCAGTGAAGTGACGATAAATTGTTTGATGTTTCTAATGCTCAAAAGATTCTGATTATTACTCGCTGTTGAATGGTGAAATTCTAGAACTAGCTAGATTTTACATTCAACATTGCTTTCATTACACATTTGCATCCAAAACCAAAACACACAATTGTCTTACAAATATAATACGAAACATTTTACAATAGATTGAAATTTAACGGTTAACACGAAAAAGGAGAAGGGGGCAGGACTCTCTTTTTTAAAAATCCATGTTTTAGCCCGATCATAAAGACACTTTATTTTTATAATCTAGTTCTTTATTTTATAAATTTTCCCTTTCAATGATCGTTGCTCAGAAAAAAAAAAAATAAAGAAAGAAGTTCTATCTACACGATTGTTTGAGTCATTGAACATGAAATGAGAGTTTTTAAGAAGGAGCCATCCATATGGTCACAAGATTCTCTCGTTAAGAGAATGTCGTGTATTGGAAGCCTTGATTTGACAAAAAAATGTGTGCTTCCATAGCAAGATCTTAGAACAAGAATAGCTCATCCAAGTCATACTGGGTTATGAAAAGAAAAAGAGTTTTTAAGAAAGAACCCGAAAAAGAAGTAGAGCCGAGAGAGAGAATAATTAATTTCAGATTAAGAGCTTAAGTAGATGATTAAGAGAGAAGTGAGAAAGAGGAGTAATTAATAATTATGCATTTATTATTGTCAAAAAATTAATTTTAATAATAGAGTTAAATACATTTTTTATCACTAAATTATTTATCAAATGTCACTTTAATTATTGATTTATTTTTTATGTCATTTTAGTCCTCGAATAATTACTCTCCCCTCAAATCAGTCATTTAAGTGATATTTTTTGTGCTACGGATGACTAATTTAATAAGTAATATGATTATTCGAAGATTAAAGTGATACAAAAAATAAATTAATTACTAAAATGATATTTGAAAAATAATTTAATGACAAAAAATATATTTTACTCCTAATAAAATGATGTGTAATCATCTAAGCCCTTGGAAATAATGAAGGGTTAGGATAGTCGCACTTTGCCTCTCTAAAATACACCCATCACTTTAGAAGATTTGGATCCAACAAAAAAAAAATAGTAAATAACAAGGGAGTAAACTAATTAATTAATCAAACTTTATTAGAAATTAATTGTGGCAATAAGATATATACAGTAGTTAAATCTTAAATCATGAGATATGAAGTGAGAATCAATTAAACCCACCTTGTATGTGTAGAATTTAGAGAGTTACACGTAAGAATTGTGAATCATAAATAAAATTTCAGGGTGCTTGAGCCAACTGCTCAAGAGTGAGAGGTTTGCAGGTATTCCCTCAAAATCTCATTTGCAGCTTCGGTGGTATGAACCATATCCCACATCATGTACTCTCTCCAGTTATCACATAAAAAATTCAATTTTTCATTATAGCAAGCGTCATTTACATTTTTGAATCCTGCACACGCACATATATATATATATATAAGTGACCAAAGGAATGAATATGTCATATATGTATTATGTATATTAATTATAAGATAAATGTACTGCAAATTCTTATAGTTTTGACAAATTTTGAATCAAGTCTTTGTAATTTTTTTTTCATATTTTAGGGTTCTTATAGTTTAAAATTTTTTTAATTGAGTTCATGTTGTTACCATAAATTATAAATTTGTTAGTTTAATGTTTACATAGCAAATAACTTGTCTATGTGGCAATAAAAGAAGTTGATGTAGAGTCAAAGTAGTACAAAAATTATTACATCATCATTTTTTTCTCTTTTTTCCTTCTCTCTCTACTTTAGTAATTTGTGTGCTATTTTGTCACTCTTTCTTGAAGCGCATATCCACCGTAATTGTCACTCACCAAAAACTGTTTAACTCCTAGGTGGTACAGTGTTTGTGAAATTAAGGAAGAGGGTTTAATTTGTTTAATTAAATAAATGGTCATTAATATAGCAAAAAAATAATTAATTAAGAAAGATAGCTTACCTTAAGATGGTGAGTGAGATGTTGGAGTAGTAGTATCTATATGAGTCATTTTCTGCATCACAATGGGAGGTATTCCTCCTAATAGATGACCAGGATTGAGCGTTTTAATGAGTTGAACAAAGGTTGGGCTCACAAAGGCATTAAAATCATTTCCACCAATAATGAGAATATATATGGATTTTGATATGTGACGTTTCAGTTCCCCTTTAACTTTTTAAGTACAGACTCAACCTAGTTTCTTATCGCTCCAGTTGAACTCAAAATTTCACATGAGCTTGATGCATATTTTATTTCTCTTGTTGTTTTGTTTCTAGCAGACTCATTGAGACTCAAGTATGCAGGGGCCATTGATAAGCCTAAATCAATAGCTATAATGAAACCAAAAAGAGTATATAAGAATTGCATCAAATCAATTATGCAAATATGACTAAAACATTTTTCCATCTCTTACTTGTTTGAATATGTGAAGTTAATGGTGATTGATCTTGAATCCCCACAATTTATAGAGGAAAATAACCATTTTTCTGTCCATGTCTTGACAATTTTTTGTTGAATTTCAATGGTTGAGGAATTGATCAGCTGGTTATGTCCAATAAAAGAAAAACAATGAGAGCAATTGAACTGCCATAAAAACAATGACAGTTTCTATTTGGAAATGACAATAGGAAAATATTCCAAAAACTGGTTCTAACTACAGCCTACAGGGATCAAGCTGGAACTAAAACAGCTTCTTGTTATATATTATATTGTGTGTGGGCTTTTAGCTGATCATCAACAATAGCTTCTAGTTGATTTGGCAGAAATATTTTTGGGGTAAAGTTTAGCTTCAACTTTTCTGGTCTTTGCTAAATATAGAAGGAAAAATAATCAAACCGCGACCCCCAAAAAAAAAAAATTACCAAGAAAATACGACTTTAGAAATTCAATTGATTTATTTAATTAAAACATGTAAAGCGATCCTATTTTTGGTTATAAAGAAATTATGTGTGCTAAAAAAGGGAGGGAGGAGTAAATAAAGAGCACCAAATCTCTAATATAAAAACTTTTATTTTGGTATTAGATAGATAAAATATTTTTTAGGTAAGGATATAAGAAATAGAGATTTGAACTTCTAACTTCGATCTCTTTAAGACATTTCTAGATTAATTGTGCTATGTATACTTAAATTTTTCATAAAATCATGTGCATCCTTCATAAATAGGGGGAAAACAGGGACGAAAATCCCAAAAATTGATAAACAATATCATTTGTTCATGCTTTAGTTCTTTGAAAATGTTAATCTTTTGGTTCTTTGCAATGGTATTATTATTTTAAACCAGTCCTTTATTTTATCCTTTACAAGTGGTAAATGAATACAGTTTATGAAATTTCAAATAAGTGTATATGAAGGAAGAGGATGTTTTCCAACGACTGATCACTCAAAATCAATATAAAATTACTTTTAGATGGAGATCATAGAAATACTTACGCCTTAATGGAACTATATTACTACAACACTAAATTGTTTCAACACAGCAAAGAGACGACATATTTTGAACCTTACAAAGACGGTTTCCATTCCAACAAGGTACTGCAACATCTGTTTCAAAAAAGGAGGAGGAAGAAGGGGAAAGAAAAAATAACAGAAGAAAAAGGATTTCAATTGACCCCTAGGGTTTGTGAAGAGATAGATTCCTACATTCAAAGCCAACAATGGGAGAAGCTATGTCAATCTATGTGCACTAGCTACCCAGCCAGCCCTTGTCAAGGAGACATGGACTTCATTTGTACAGGGTCACGACATTTTCTTTGATCAGACAACTCTTGAATTTCCTTGAATCAAGGGTGGTCTGATCGAAAGAAATTTCGTGACCCCGTACAAATGAAGTCCATGTCGGCTGCTCACCCGACGTATACCAAGCATTGACAAGAGCTGGGTAGCTAGTGCACATAGATTGACACAGCTTCTCCCATTGTTGGGATTAATGAGGCATGCGTGGCAATCTGGTGGTCTGGCGCTGAGCGCTGGACTTCTAGGATAAAAGGTTGCCTCTGGACCTCTGCCGCTTAGCGCTGGAACCTCAGAGCCTTTCACTCACTTGATTCTTCACATTGAGCCTCCAACTTCAATCTCCTAATGCTCTAACCTGTGAATACAATCAAAGGAGAATATGAATGAGCTAGACCATGCTAGAAAATTAAATAAATTAGAAGATTGATGACTAACTAAATCTACTAAATTACTAGATAAAAATGGCACGCATTCATGCAAAACTAACTTAAGAACTAGCTAACTTAAGCATAATTTGGCTGTAATNTTAATGAGGCATGCGTGGCAATCTGGTGGTCTGGCACTGAGCGCTGGACTTCTAGGATAAAAGGTTGCCTCTGGACCTCTGCCACTTAGCGCTGGAACCTCAGAGCCTTTCACTCACTTGATTCTTCACATTGAGCCTCCAACTTCGATCTCCTAATGCTCTAACCTGTGAATACAATCAAAGGAGAATATGAATGAGCTAGACCATGCTAGAAAATTAAATAAATTAGAAGATTGATGACTAACTAAATCTACTAAATTACTAGATAAAAATGGCACGCATTCATGCAAAACTAACTTAAGAACTAGCTAACTTAAGCATAATTTGGCTGTAATAACTCTATTTCATAGAATTATCAACAAGGTACTGCAACATCTGTTTCAAAAAAGGAGGGGGAAGAAGGGGAAAGAAAAAATAACAAACATTGAACTCTTCAATCTCGGGTTCATTCCAATGAAGAGAAATCCCGACTTAAAAAAGTGATACTCATATTTACAGGTCACTATAAAGCTTTGAACAAGGAGAAGTCAATGCCACTGGGAATTGGCAATTTTACATTAAAATGAGTAACATGGCAAGGAGTCCTGTTTCGCAGTGAATGAACATTTCCCCCCATTGAACTCTAATATCTGTGTCAATCAACCCCTGGGCACCATCAACAGCTAAAGCCAGCCCACCATTTGCCTGAATGGGAGAGGACAAGGAATATTGGACAACAAGTCTCCCCAAATCTTCCCATGCTAATCACCAGCGACGCAGGCCCCTCGCTGAGAATTATTAGAGGCTGTATCACAATTTACTTTCAAAAGCCCCCTCAGGGTGAGGGCCAATTACTAGGCTCCACCTAAAGGGTAGAGGAAAGCTTGTCAAAGGATTTAGATGACAGTCCTGAGATGTTAAGGTGTTTTCAGTACAATTAGTTTACCAGACTCGAGAGACAAGCTCACTGATTCAAGTCTTCTGTGTGATCTTTACAACTTCATCAGATGATAGCTAACCAAACCAAAGTCATAGTGCAGAGATATCTCAATTCTCAAAGAAAAATATACTATAAAGCAAAAATTGAAACTGCCAAACAAGTTTTCAAGTGATGCCAATAGATAAAGTAATTTTAAGACCCAAAACAAATATTAGCAGCTTGTCCCATAACCTTTAGATGTCGAACTCTTAGTCTACATGTCCTCCCCAGTTCTGCCACATCTGTCAACTCATGGAGACAAATAAAGCAACAAAGAACCAGGGTAGAAAGATATATTTGTTGCACCACGCTCGTATAATCAGACAGATTAATGCACATCAGATTATGAATTGTGGTGCTCGTGCTTGGTTAACTGAACCTTTAGCAGGATAATGAGATTCAAGAACACACTTCATCGACATATAAGAATCTAGACCACAATAGGCCTCTGTATCCTACATGATACATGAATCTATATGATCCATTATCAGGCCTCCGAGAAACTACTTTCCATTAGCTTAAGGTCTACCATGATTATTTGATTTTCCTGAGAAACTTATCACAGAAACAACCAAGAATAACCTTTTTCGTTTGGCTTCTTTAAATTTGAAATACAACTATTATAAATCTAGAATAACAAACACATTAATAGCAACAGCAGTCAAAGCAATCAGAGAACTTTGAAGACCATTGATAAATGTTTCCACATCATAATTCAGATATTATAAACCTCATCATTTTGCTCTGCTTATTGCTACATTAGTTTTGTTTCAGGAAACCGTCAACATTGCCACTTGGGCATGCCAACAAAATTCTGAATATACAATATCAGATGTAAAAGCCAGAAAAATCCTATCTTTAATTCTGAACCTCATCAGCAGACCAAAGAACAAAAAATGGGTACAAAATATCCAAGCCAGTGGAACAACCTAACTACAATATAAAGCAAAGCAATCAGAGAACTTTGAAGACCTAAATGAAACAGATATTCCACATCAAATTCAGATCAAAATGACTTCATCCTTTTGCTTTGCTAATTTAAGCTATTATTCCACTACATAGACAAAATCAAAACCAATTGCAACTAAATTAATTTTGGGGCAAAAACAAAAATTGGGCGAGAAAACTGCTAGTTTCATCGCTCATATGTTGTTGCCAGGACTAAATTTTGCACCTTGAATGACAACCTTGTCTCGTGATTTCCTTGCAACAAAACTTGAAGCTGCAAGGGGCTATTTTGGTGCATCAAATTTGCAACGATTAAAGGGTCCAAGAAAGAAATTACCTTTTCATAGAAGAGGCAGCTAACATTTCTCTCTCTCTTAGCTTCATATGGTTGCCGAATTGCCAGTCGATTCTTTATATACAGTCACTCAAGTAGGGTTCCAAACTAGGGTTTCATTTTCTCTCTTTTTTTTTCTTTTTAAATATTGATTAAACAAGTTTTTTTGGGAGTTAAATACGGTGATTGTGCATGCATTGCATGCAGCGACGTCGTTTGATACGCAGCATAGAAAAGTTATCCTCTTTTATGCTTGATTACTAAGTGAAAAGCAAGTGGAGGAAACTAATTTCGTTTGTTTGGACCTCGGGATTAGAAATTAGAAACAATGCAGTGCAGTGACAAGCTCCCTCATTTTGATGGGGATGAGAAGTACTTTCTTTTATAAATCATTCCTTTATATTTCCTCAATAACTCATAAACATAGCCTTAATACTATTGACTCAAGGATAATTTCTTTTTTTAATAAAAAAAAAAATTAAGGTGAAAAAAAATTATCACATTTTAAGACTAAAACATGCCACAATCTTAATAAAAACTTACAATAATAACAAAATAAAATAATTCAATTCTTACCAATTAACCCAACTTTCATTGGGACTCAAAGATAATTTGTCTAATTATGATTTAATTTTAAGAAAAGGCAAAAATTAGAGTGCAGCAAATGTTAAAGAATAATGCTATTTACATATTTCTTCTCCTTACACCTATGTACATTTACTTAATTATTAAAAACAAAAAAACAAAAATAAGCAAGACTAGTTGAATTTACTTACTGAGGCAAATGTTCAGGTTTGGAGAAAGCCAGTGAAGCTATGAATACAGATTAGTTTTGTCTTGACAGTTCAAATCTTTCACTCATGAAAACTCAAGTCTCACATGAAAGTCACAGGCCCTACATGCATATGATAACTCCATCTTAAACGAAGATTCTTTGTCACTTATACACATTAAAAAATAATCTTACATTTTCGCTGTAAAATTTCCTTACAACAACTCTACAATTACATAAGTACAGGAATACAATCAATACATGAATATATAATACAGAAGCTGAATGAATTGGAAGAAAGCACAAGCAGCGAATTTTCTTCATGCTTGGTCATAAATTAGCCATCAAAAGTTCTCAAAAGGGAAAAGGTTTCTGTGTCAATTAAACACATGGCTAACACAGAAACCAATGCAAAAATTATTGCCATTGAAAGAAATGTTAAGTTACTACACTTGGCAGACTTGTTTGCTGAAATGGAAGATCCTATTTGAGTTTCAGAGCTTGAATCCTCTGATGGTTCACCCACCTGATCATATAAACAAAACAAAAAGAAATGTTTCAGAATCTATGGGAAGAAAACTATGAAGGTAAACAATGCGGGCGTCAAAATTTCCATTTTATTAAATCAACAAAAAGTCAAATGAAGCCATTACAACATTTTAAGCACCATCAATGGTAGTCATTAGAAACACTGTTGAAATTATACTACTGAGAGTCTGAGAAAAACCAAATGATTATCGATCAATGTTGCAAATTTTGCTTCGCTCGCTAGTGAATTAGGCTTAATAATAGCATTTCATAGGATGTAATGTTCATCATTGAAGTAAATAGCATTTAGGCTTAAAAATAGTAAAGCAAGTTGCTAAACAAAACTAAACACTAAACTAGGAAGAGAAACTACAATAACAAACACAAAGATCAGACTCTTCAATTTGGTTCATTGAGACTTGAATTATCTTTCAGAATTGCGACCTCATGAAATTTAATCTCAAACCATGAAACCTAAAGATAGTCAGTATGAAATCATCCATTCAAACCTTTGCATGGTAAACCAGGTGTTAGCCAACTGTTTGAAAGTACTACACAGGTCACTTAGATTACACTAGGTTAGATGTAATAATCATGTCTTTCTGAGATGACATGTTGAGAGCATTTTGCTAACTATGGCTTAGAATGAAAAGTATTAACTTGGACATTTTCAAGTACCAAGCCCATATAGATAAGATGCTGATAATTAAGCTTCAATTAATATGCAGAAAACTTAAAGAAATCATGAGAAGTTATGTAATAATAATATACAGGATTGGCCAAACAGAGTCATGAACAGAGGCCACTCACTTATCAACCTCATGTATACATATCAACTTGACAGAAAGCGTAGGATTCAAAAATACCTGCCTCAAAAGTTCTATTAAGGGGTTCTCTCGCTTCTTCATCAGATGATTTTGTACAGCTACCATTGCTTGAGTCAATGTTGGAAGCCAGGTCTTCATTGCTGCTATTTAGTCCATTGTCACATGGATCTAGAGGGGTGCCAGCTTTAGTATTGTTTAACTTTTCTACCAAACTTCTGTTCTCCTTTCTTAGAGTACATAGCTGCATAACGCATGTGGTAGAAAGCATCAAAATGCCCTGTTAGTTTGTCATAGTGAGCCATTGTTGATTTTTTTATCCATAATTTTAGTTCCAGTGTGTGTGTGTGTGTGTCTATATATATATATATAGCATCAGTATCTATTATAGATCCAGATTGAAAATTCCAATTCTAACGTTACACTCAAAAGTACTTTCATGAATGTATTGTCTTTAATACCATTAGAGCAGGTATGAACAAATCGAAAGTAGGGCCCAAATTTACTTAAAAAATAATAGAAGGAATTAGTACCTGTTCATGGATGCGCTCCCTTTCGATGGCTAGTTGTGTTACCATATCCATGATAGACTTGGTTCTAATATTAATTTCTTTCACACCTGAAAATCTTGAATTTTTAGCTTGATCCAAAGACGTTTTGAGGCTTTTCATCCTGGACCTCAGGAGATCTAGTTCTTTGTTAAGTTCAAAGTTAGTTTCGGATAACACAATGCATTGCTCCTCCACAGTTTCTGTCCTACTTTCAGCTTTTGCAACCTTTGATTTTAGATCTTCAATTAAAGTTTCCATATCCCATATTGCTGCGTATAACATGTTCTGCTGTTCTTGACTTGCTTCAGAAGATGCCTTTGCATTCTGTAGTTGGATCTCTGATTCCCTTACTTGCTTCTCAAGTGAGCCAACCTTTTTTTCTGCATTACTAGCACTGCTTTTATGAAAATTCAGCTCTTCTGTCAGTTCTAAGTTTGTCTCAGTTAACTGGGTAACCTTCGCTTCTGCACTCCCAGCCCGAGATTCTGCTACATAAATGCTTTCTTTCAATGACTCAACAAAATTTTCCATTTCAATAAGCTTCTCTTGACTAGCTTCATTCTCAGCATTTGCAGCATTTAGCTGAAGCTGAAATTCTTTCTGTTCTTCAAGAAATTTAACCTTTTCCCTCAAATCTGACAGCTCAGCATTTTCCTTATTATGCTCAGCAATACATCCCTCAAGCTTCTCTATGGCAGAGTCTTTAGCATGGAGCTGTTCTATGCAACTTTGAAATTTTGATTTTAACTCATTTTCTCGTTGAATGTAGCCATTGACATTGAATTCAGCTATCTGGAGGCGTCCCGTCAGTTGTTTAGAGATCCCCATGAGCACCTCAGCAGCATTTTCCGCCTCAAGAAATCTTCCCCAAACAACTCCTGCAGCTTCTTCCATGTGAAATGCTACTTGTTCTGTGTAGTGAAGTTTCAATTTAAGTTCTTCATTCTTTCTAGATTCTGTTAACTTCTTCTCAAGATCTAGCTCCCTTGCCAGGGACTTCTCAAGCAACCTTAGAATATATCTTTGCTGTTCAACCATCTGATTGTTGGATTTTGCTTTTCTATCTATCAGCTGGCCATTTTCTGATAAATTCATGGCCTTCCCTATTTCCCCTGTTTACATGGATGTCTCAGAGAGGTAAACAGCCATCAAAAAATAAATAAAAAAGACAAGCATCTTAAACATAAGATTTTTGGACAAACATATTATAAGCAGAAATTTTAACTTACAATTCTCATGTCGAAAAGCTTCATTTGTTCTCTGTAACTTGGATGACTGCATCTTCAATTCTATAAATTGCTGTTGAAACTGCTTCACAGACCCTTCAGAGTCTTGCAATTTTTCTTCCATCATAGAAAAAACTCCCGTCAAGTGTCTGCATGAAAATATTGTGTGACGAGCATCAACAATTTCCTCTTGGAGGGTGTCCATGAAACTGTCTAGCTCTCTTACCTCAGAATCTAAAATGCTAGACAATAGATCAAATGTCAATGCCTTCTCAATGAAGTCTATCGAGATGCAGTCATTCTCTAAATCCATTGCGTCAAGATCATTTTCCTGGGCTAATAGATAGATATATAGTGCATGCAAGTTCACCAGTTTCTCAGAAGAATATGCTAAGCGAAAGTCTACTTCTGTTAGAACTTGCAAGGAGCTCTCCAGATCTTGCCTGTCATTTTTATTAGTTGAGAACCCCTCAAGTGAATGGAGTTTGTCAAAATCTGCATCAGCAGCATATAAGTCACCTTGAGCTTTATCAGCATAACCATCCATGACCAACCAAGGTTCAGCAGTCTTGCCTGAAACAGAGGTAGAACTGAACTTTCAGCAGTTGAAAAGGAATAGCCCTACTTCAGATTTTAGTATAGCATTAATATACTAGATAAATAGTGCATAATTCAACCTATAATAGCTAGCATTAATGAACACCAGAGGCATGCAACATTCATAAGTAATTGGTCATTGGTGAGACTATAGCCCCTCATCAATGATTACTTCTTAGCGTCAATCTCAGACAGCTCTTCTCATTTTGCTTAAAAGAGGAAAAAGAAAAGAAACCTCTTCTGCTTTCTAACAGTAACTTTTGAATGTCTTTGGAGTTTTTGACCTTATGAAGTCTATATTAAGTATCACATATAACCTTATATGGATAACATAGCACCACCTTTCTGAGGTTTTTAGCACCTTCTTCTAATTAAGAACTTATCTTCTAACTTGTGAGCCTTGAGGAAGAACAAAAGGAATGAGAAGGGAAATAGAAATAGAAAATGGTCATGCTTTTGATCTTCTACTTTTAAATCTATAGCATAACTTCAAATTTAACAGCTAAAAACTTCTGCAGTTCAATTTATAATGCTCTAGTTTATCTTCTGACAATATGATAATACCAATTTAGGTCGTAAGATTTGAAGCACCCGCCTGCAGTCTTGGCACCAGAACCCAGANAATAGAAATAGAAAATGGTCATGCTTTTGATCTTCTACTTTTAAATCTATACCATAACTTCAAATTTAACAGCTAAAAACTTCTGCAGTTCAATTTATAATGCTCTAGTTTATCTTCTGACAATATGATAATACCAATTTAGGTTGTAAGATTTGAAGCACCCGCCTGCAGTCTTGGCACCAGAACCCAGAAAAGATTCTGAATTTCACAATTTACCAACAGCTTTTATAGCACATTGATAGATTACCTACCCAAAACTAGATATAGGTCACCACTATTTTACTGAATATTTAGCATACCAAATTAGAATAAAAAATATCCAAGAGCATGGGATTGATTCTCAGAATCTTCAATAAAGTTCCAAACTTGGCATTCCAAATTGCAATGCAATCTCAAGAAAAAGACAAGCAGATCATTCCTTCCCATTTCCTACTTGAATTCATAAAAAAAATAAAAGTTGCAAAATTCACATGAAAAATTTCCTGGGAAACTCTCGATGGGTGCTCAGAAAAGTAGCTTACCTTTCTCTGAAGACTTCATCTCGGTCTTGTCAACTCCTCAGCTGGAAAATGATCTTGAGCTTAGCAGTGCAGAAACCCACATGAAAATTTTCTGGGAAAATCTATCTGGGTCTTCTTGGCAACCCTTTCAACTGCCACTCATTTCCAAATTACCGTTATTTAAAGGGGTGTGGTCTTTTCCTTGTGTTTACGCTCTGGGATTTGGGTGGTGGTGGTGGAGTCTAACGAGAGCCAGGGAGCAACCTGGTCAAAACTCGATTATTTAGTGCTGCTGAGGAGCGTTGTAAACTTGTAATGAAACTACGAAAGGTTGGGCATAACGGGTTGAAATTGACTTGAACACTAATATATCTAGAATAAACTTATTTTTAAAAGATTTAAAATTTAATAAAATAATTTTTAAAATAACATTAATTATAAAATAATTTTTTAAAAAAATATATATTTATAATAAAATAGTCCTTCAAAAATTTAAGATTTAACCAATAATAAATTATTTTATTATCGATATCAATTTTTTTAATAATTATTTTATAGTTAATATTCTTTTAAAAGTTATTTTATTAAATTTTAAATCTTTTAAAAATGTAAATATAAATTTACTCATATATCTAAATATGAAAATATTAATGTTATGTTATACACTCTAACATCATATATCTAAATATTCACTAAACAATTTATAGTTAAGTGATGTTGAGATTATTCTTATAAATTTGTGAATTTTATATTTAAATTTAAATCGTAACCAAAAATACCAAAACAAACGTCTAAATATTTAAGATACAGTAAAGTTGACTGTTGGGTTTAGTCAAAATAATTGCAACCTATGTCGGTAAGCATGCAATGAGGTTGGAGTTGCAAGTATCCGAAGTCCTTTCTAGCTTTCCCCCTTTCCTCCTTTGAATGGTCCAAGTCGGCATAACTTATGTTCATATGTTAATTCTATGGTTGGGCATAAAATAAGCTTCAACTTGAACAATTCAGTAGTCAATGCACCACTCTAATAACCTAGTGAAGTTATTTACGCTAAAGTGACATGCAAGTTTGTTCTTATTTAAACACTTTCTTATTATTTAGACACATTCTTGGTAGGCAAATTTCAAATAATAGTTCTACAAGCGAAATATTTTCATTATTATCAACTAAACTAACCCAGTTAATTACTTTAGTTATTATTTTTCTTTAGATAAATAATTCATATGTATCATATAAGATTATATGTCAAACTAAGTGATATAAATGACAATTGATTTATCCAATTAAAATTTAAGTAAATCCATTTAAATTCAAGGCTTAAATGCAGTTTTAGTCCCCCTATTTTACTTGGATGAACGATTTGATCCCCCTATTTTAAAAAACCACAAAACAGTTCCTACTATTTAACATGACGTTATACTTTTGGTCCAAGACACTAACGCCGTCCAAAATTTGACTATGAGTCTGACGTGGCAACTATTAATATGTCAGATGTCCTTCCAATGTCTATGTCACGTCAGCCTCACCGTCAACTTTTGGACGGAGTTAGTGCCTTGGACCAAAAGTGCAACTTAGGAGTAAACAGTATGGACCATTTTGTAATTTTTTAAAATAGGGGGACTAAATCATTCATTCAAGTAAAATAAGAGGACCAAAACTACATTTAAACCTAAATTCAACTATCGCTAGGTTTTTTTTAATACTTTAAAAAAAAATATATATATATATATATATATATATATATCATCATTTATATGAACCTTGTTTGTTTTGATCTTATATCATTATTTAATGCAATACCCACATTTTCTTTTAAAATTTATAATTATATTGTTTTCGGAAAGACTCAAAAGCTGTAAAAATAGAAGAAAATAAGATGGTCGTGGGTGCTTGAATTTGATCGTGGCAATGGAATGAGGAAATTGGGCCTATGACCTCTTTTCTTGGTACAACGTTGTTCAAAAAAGGATTGGGCCCAGTTGATAATTTACGATATAATTAATAAGAGTGAAAATAGAAAAGACAATAAGATCAGAAATGGTTGCATATTGCCTTCTTGAATATTTCATTACACAGGTCCAAAATTTAAATTTCATTAAAAAAAATGGGTAAATTATGAGAGTGAGATTGGCCATTTTTATTATATAAAATCCAATAAAATGATTAAAAATTGATAATGTGTCCATATATCATTTCATTCATGCTTTGACACATTATAAATTTGTACTCTTTTTTCCTTTTATTCCATCTATTTTCATTATTGTTAAGCGCATCATTACGGACAACATAACATCTAGGCATAACCATTTAGGCAAGTAAAATCTAAAGGGAAAAACTTTAAAAATCAATCTACTATTGTTTCTATAGAAAATATATTAAAGTCTTTTAAAGTGTCAACAATTATTTTCTAAACATTATATAATAACTTAAAAGAAGTATTATAAGGTTCTAAAACTTAAACAAAATACCATAAAGTACTAAAAGGAAAAAAAAAATTAAGTAGGTATTTTTTATATCGTGAAAAATGACTAAAATATTATTTAATTCTATATAATTATTATGTTTAAATATATAATTATTATGTTCAAATTTAAACAGAATAACCACATAATAAAACAAAGTAACTATATATATTAATAGAATAATCACAGAGCATTAAAAAATATTTTAATTAATTTACACAATATAACAAGCACTTGCTTGAGAAGGTAGATACCTTTAACACCTTTTAGACTTATTTTTTAAGTTGTAAAACTTGAAGGAATAAGGGCTAACAACTCGTATAAAGCCCATTGAAGATATTTACCTTGAAGCAAATAAACGTTGGGGCTTTAGGTTTTTGTGAACTGGACCACCAAGCACTGTTCTTGGAGGGACATCGGGATTGGTGGCTAGATAGGTAGGGAACACCTAAAATTGGGCTCAATAGCCTTCAATTATTTGTTTTGTATTTATTGGGCTTGTCCTCACAATGGCCCACTTTACATTTAGAACCTGGATTCCAACTACCAAAAAAAGAAAAATCATGTGCCAATTTCAGACGGATTTGGATTCGGTCATGTCACTTTAGTCATGTTGCTTATATATGAGCCATATATTTCATTAAAGCTCATCTCAACCATTAAATGTTAATGTGTTTTAATGGTTCAGATGAGCTTTAATAGAATGGACAGTTCAGATATGAGCAACATAACTCAAGTTACATGACTGGATCTGAGTCAATTTCAAACTCAACATAAATAAATAAATAAGGAGGGGCGAAGCAAGCATATGGCACAAAAGAAATAGGATGTTTTTAGTTTCATTTATTAATAATTTTTCTAATCTCATTATATTTTTGTGGCAAATAAAAGTCCTTCTAATGATAATTTTAGAAGCTATGGTATTGATAATATTTTTTTGTTCGAACACTAAAATTTTAAGAATTTATTCTAAGGATTTTTTTTTTTGAAAATTCATAATAAAATTTTTATTTTATTAAATTTTACTAAAGGGATGAGTGTAGAAATAAATTTCAGACACACTAAGCTATTCAATAATTATAACTTCTAAAACGTGTAAAGGTCATTGTTACAACAAGGATTTTGTGAAGATTGAAAGACGCAATATCTTATTCGAATATTCCATAGTAAATTCTTTTGGCACAAGTTCAGTAAAAATTAATTAATATATTTTTCATACAAACTCTCATTTAGAATTCTCACACAATAATTAAAAAAAAAATGAAATTACAATAAATGAAGTGGAACCTATTATGCCAAAGTTGTCATAATATGCCATCATTTAGAAACTCTAGCATATTGCCACTCATTCCAAGCAAGAGATACGACAATATTTTCCAAAAGTTTCATGTTTCGCCTTCTTTGTGCAAGATCAACAAAATAAATTTAATTAAAATCTTTCTAACTTTTACTAATTAAGCACAGTGGAAACCACTAAAATTTTCAATCATTAAACCACATGTAAAAGGGTGATTATTACAATTAGAAGGGTAGTTCTTTTTTCTCTGATTACTATTAGTTTTTAGTTTTTTCCCCCCTTGAGTAGAGAAGATTGAAGAAAGGTACTATATGTCTCAATGATTATCGCATAATATATTATATTCCAATAATATAGACTACAAAATTCTAATTTAACATCAAAATCATAAGAAAAACAGAGATACTAAAGTGGACAAATTATATCAAACTTGTCAATATTGTTTACCAAAGTGTGCTCATGTCACCTTCATCCTCAAATATTATCTTGTTTCCTCATAAAAGCAGAGTTGCTCTATCATGTGAAGCTCCACTACAAGATAGGGCTTTGTAGGACACTTAGTTAATTGAGTCTTTGTGGCACATGGAAATCAATCCAAGAAACCTTAGATAATTTTACACATGAAACTATGAAGTTTTCTTTTTGAAAAGATACCACCATTTCCTCATAGAGTGATTCTAAAGCTCGCAAACTATGTCTCTATCTTAGATCCATTTAAGAAAAGTCCATCAAATTAGAATCTCTTCACCTTCCCCTCACTACACTTATATTAATTTAGAATCTCTTCGGATTTTAGTTGTAGCCAAAATATCCAAACAGATATATGTACACTCTTTTATTTTCTTGCCTAAAATCCAAGAGGGTTAAAAGTAAAGAAAACTTGCTCTCAAGTGACATTATTTTGTCTTTATGAGCAAGACACTCCCTTTGAGTGTGTCAAAAGAGAAAAAAACCTTAATGGCTTTACTCTAGATTGGCTATTGAGACATTAATGCCCAAGAAAGATGGAGAGAGATACTAAGGCTGCGTTTGGACTCAAATTTTCATTTTGCTTACTTGGATTCCACATCTGATACATTTTCTTTAATTTTTTGATTAATATTACGAGTATCCATACTTTATCTAATTAGGTGTGAGACTATTCTCATTTAAGAGTTAGAGTAATTACAGTTTCATTTTTTTTAATAATGTTCTCACTAGACCTCAAATCTTATACCATAACCAATGGCATATGTTCATGATTCAATTTACTAACAATTGAACCAAGAACTTGTTGGTATTTTTTTCAATTTTACGTACTTTTTAAGTCTTTCAATAAAATTTAATTATAAAATCAAAATATATAAATTCAAATATGACGCATAATTGTTTCCTAAACTAATAGTATATACAAATGTTTCTAAGATACACATACTGACAGTTATATAGCTACAACTTATTGAAGAAAATAGTGAATGAAATAGATGGTGGTTTATTAATAACTCTACACAGAAGATGTTTGACTAGCTTTGTGCTTTTACCACTATTTTGTACTATCAGAACATTTAGTCCATTTGGCATTTTCCGGTTAGAACTTAAGTCTCAAAATAAATATTTTTCATCTGTGTGGTGTGTTTAGAAACTCGAGCATTAGGTTTTCTTAAATTTCAAATCTCATTAAGGCAGATAAAGCAGACTTTGTGATGTGAATAGTGAAAATGATTATATAAGGTTCATAACAAAATGAGGTGACATGTTGATAGTGATCCTTGAATATACATATGGAAGTTAATCTTAGGCATGTTTAGTTCACTCTATGAACTATCTAGTATGAAGCTAAGAATAATAAGATCATTATGCAATTTAAAAATTACAAGATTAACTAATTAAATATGAAAGGATTTAATTGAACAATCGCTCAAAGAGTCTGATCACGTTAATATATATATATTTTTATCATGGGTTCTATATATTCCAAGAAAAAAATCAAATATCTTCCTACACGACATTAATTATCAAAATCTATGGAGGAAAAAGCTAAATTGGGAGAGATTTGTATGACAAGCATATATAATTTGTTTGATTTCTCTAATTAGATATAAGGAGTTAAAGACAAGTTACGTTTGAGATTGTCGTGTACTTTGAAGATGGTGCACAACGTGTTTTCCCATCAACATTAAAAAAAACAGAGTTAGACAAGCAGATACTAGAGGACAAGTGGTCACTCCCTAAATAAAGTACCAAGGATTAGATGGGGCGTTTGTGACCAAACGAAACAGTGATAATATTGTTTTATTGTTGTCAAATGGTACCATTTGCAAGTTCGCCATCAATGACCTTGACACTATCAGGCTATCAGCTTTACGCCAGCTTCTACTCCCCCACCCCATCTCTCTCCATTCTCTACACACCGACAACTGTAGCTTTCCAAGTTTGAGCTAAAATGAAGAACACAGGCTAATTATATCTAGCTAGGTATAATAATTAAACACTAATGTGAACTGTTGCACCCTATTTGAGTTCTACTTTTCAAGTTAATTTTATTAAAATTTTGTTAGTTTGAAATTGTGTCAACATCATGTGTGTAGTAGTGTAAAAGTAAGTAAGTTGTGTATGTTAATTAAGTCGTCAGGGAACCAAATTATCCCAAACACGATCCTTAATCATCAAAAAAGATTTTAAGCTTAAAGTATGGATAAAAATGGCCTCATACAAACTCAGCATATAAGGAGGTTGACCTATAATTGCTTAATTAATTATTGTAAGTTCTAATACTATATCAGGAAATCAAATCATTTAAAAAGCTTAAGATGTTATGTATATACTTAATGATTTTTTTTTTAATTTAATGACATATAAATAACTTAAGTCTTTCTAATATTCTAATTAAATTTTAGTATTGTGATATATATATGTAGAATGTGAAATAGCGAGAAAAAACAAGGCAACAAGTAAAGCATTATTCTTGTACTTAATGTTCAGTAGTTGAGCNGAAATAGCGAGAAAAAACTAGGCAACAAGTAAAGCATTATTCTTGTACTTAATGTTCAGTAGTTGAGCTCTCTTCCATATAGGTAGGTTGGTCACGGTAGGCAGCAAATTTTGGGAGAGAGAGATGGGCTAGAAGTCCTTAGACTTCTCTGATCTATCCACCCACACCATATATATATAAATATATCATTTCAGGAATCAATTAAGCATGATGTACAATTTAGCTAAAGGATTATGTAAGTGAGAATTGACATTTACCCACCAAAATGTCAAATTTATAACGGAATGATGTATTCCTACTGTGCTAAGAGTACTCTTATCTATGCCTTATTGTCCCCTTCTTCATATATATCTTTTGAGACACTCCTCTTTTTCTTCTCAAAATTGTTCAAGCCAAGAGAGAGAGAAGGGGGGGAGGGTCCCATATATCACATTACTTTCACATGAGAGAGAGAAACCGAGAGAAAAAGGATGAAAATGGAGAAGAGAAAAGTACAGGAAAGATCCTTGCATTTTCAATAGTGCATCTGCAAATTTGAAAAGGTAGGTTTTTTTTCTATGTTGAAGAATTAGCGTTTGGACAAAAGTGAGCCAAAAAGGGGTTAGAAAAAGTTTGCAAGTAATAATGCAAGTCTCATCATGCTATGCAATCATGTTTGCATGAAATTCATGGAACTTTTTAAGGAATATGTATCATGCCATTTTGCAGCAAGATAGACCCAATAGGCATTCTTCCTTGCTACCCTTACACAGGTCCTTGAGTGTCAGGTTAGTTCACTATAATAAGCAATCAACATTGGCCACATCCAACTAATGAACACTAAAAATATAGATCAAACTTAATGTCATTGAATCTTGCTTGAATATTATCCTCTAATTAAAGATGAATAATGATGTAGGTCCTATGGCTTTCTACTGAAAAAGAAAGATCAAACCCTCAATGCACAAAGAAAGCGCCATTTGAACTAATTGACAGTTTCTCTTAGCCACCCCACCAAAATGTTTTTCTATAAATCATATCTTTATTAGGAGTAAAAATAATTAGGGACAAAGAGAAAGTCACCTTTCTTTGTATTCATAAAAAAAGTAAACAAACATTGTCTATTTTATTCGCACCAATAATTTGGTTTTGAATTCAAGAATTGTTTTGAAGATAAACGCACTAAAAAGATGCTTGTTTAATTGAAGCTATGTTAGACGTACAAGTATATAAAAATGCAGATAATCAAAAGTTGGAAACATGCTTCCTTTAATTGATTAAAGCACAAGAGAGAATGATACCTTTAGGGCATAATCTCCCCATGCCATGAACAATGTTAGTTGTTACTATAATATAAACTATGAGGGGAGTGAGTAATCATCAATTATACAGTCCTTGATTCAGGTTAAAGAATTCCACAGCTCTGCTTGAGAGATCTCGAATCCCCAACTCCTATCCCACGTTGATTTGGATGGGATTTGGTTGCTTGGTTTTAACTTTCCCAAAAGATGAGCCATGCCAACCATGAACCAACTCTCACTAATACAATATTTATTAACTTAGTATTATATTTTGCAAAGTTCTTAACTTGTTATTAATTGTTTATTTGCATGGCACCAATCAATAGTGTCTCTTAATAAAAGGGAAAACCATTAAGACAGGTGGCAATCCCCCATTTGCTCAGTTCTTATCTTTCTCATAATATATAATTGGAGAAATGGTACTAAGGAATCCAACCTCTTTTGTTTAAGGCTGCTGGCTTAATAATATTTTATCTCTTGGGCTATTTCTCTATGAGTTTGTCCATTGTTTATCGTAGTAATAATATGTATTCCTCTACAAGATGAAGAAGTAAGCTTTCCACTTTTCTCTCCTGTATATAACCCTTTATTTATTCTTCTCTAACATAGTAAAACACAACCGAACATATACGATTCACCTTAAATACTCTTAAATAATGCTAGTTGCATAAATATTACATGCATGAATTTCTACAATTTTATGGATAACTATATTAAAATTCAGGTGGCATTATATAAATTTGTTTGAGAGTACACTAGGGTGTCTAACTAAAAAAAAAGTTTCAATTAGTTACTTAATTAATCACTTCTTATCATAAAATAATTATATTTTATTATACTAAATAACATTATATTATAAAAGAATAACCACTCCATAAACACCAAAGTTAAAATATTTTTTTAATTTTGAACCCAAGTGTTTCTCTTAATTTTTTTTAATATTTATTATGAAGATATCTATATAATTTTATAACTTTATGTATATTTCTTAATAGGTCAATAAGAGTTGGTTCAAATCTCAATTAGTAAAATAGGATTCCATTTATATAAAAGGTCTTCAGTGTAATTTTTATTGGTGCATCTATTAATTAGTACAGCTTGAGTCAGAACTAAAATTACCTACTTTTTGTGTAACAAAAAATATATTTCTCAATTACATTTTACCTTTTACTATATGAGCAACCCTAATTAAAGTTTAGGGTTGAGCCTGAGCATGTAGTAGATTTACTTACAAAGCTCTCTGAGAGATTCCATTATTCTAAACCTTTAGGTCTTTGTGAATGCTAGTCCCGATGCCAACTAATAATGACATGAGAGAAAGAAAAGGGACAATCCAAGTTTGTAAAAAGTGGCAACAAGTTTACTTAAAAATGCAGTATTGTTATTCTCTGTCTCTCTCTATCTCTCTCGTGTTCCTTTCCTTTCCTTCAAGGATGATCTATCAGCCATGCCTCACTCAGAAAGGCCTTCTCAGTTAATGGGTCAGCTTGAAAAGTGATCAATCTTATTCTTAAATACTTAACACTTCTAATTACTTGTTGCACTGCAAGTTGTAACTTCAATATTATTGTTAACTTTGTTGTATTGTTGGGGGCAAGTAGCAACAATAGGCTTATGACAATTTAATTCAGCAAGTTAATGAAAAGTAGATATGTTAGGATTGGGAAGAGGAAATTAAAGTTTCGTAGTTGAAATAACAGCAAGCAAGTCATTAGGTGTAACCACAGAATAAAACAATAAGCAATCTAGAAATGCTAAGGATTTGGGATTGCTGATAAATAAAGTTAACACATATGTATAAAATCTGCATAACTCAAACATGAGTTTCAAACAGAGATATGCAGAATAATTTTGAATCTTTATGACCAATTTGAACTTATAACTTTAGTCTACGTTTACCTCAATTACTTAAGCTAAGTTCAAGTTGCATAATTTTAAACTATTACCAATAGATCTTTAACATCATTTGTGGTATGAATATTATTAGTGGAATTCACAATTGAAACATATTTTACTAGATTCCTAAATTTAGTTAGATTGGGAATATTTAGACAGTAACTTGTATTATAAAACATATACACAAAAATAAATATAAATATAAAAGACAAAATGAAGATAAATGTACCTTGATTATTCTATTTTAATCCAAAATTGTTATTATTATGAATATGACTTGCCTTTTCATCTTCGTATTATTTGTTTGAATTTATATTCAATTAAAACTTTTGAATTTCTCCGGCCATGACGTCTGTCATACATGAACAAAGACAACAAAGAATTAAGATTCAAAGTGTAGTTTGATATCATACTTGCAATTATTTAATATTAGACATTATTACGTGAAACTAATGCCTATCTTTGTCTCCAATGGCTCTACAAACAAACAAGAGAGTATGATGTATAGGATGGTGAAGTTATCACACAATGACATACCGTAGACAGTGTATGTTTTCTTCTCTCTCTAAGAACCATAGACAATGTATCTAACACCAATTATAATCCACAGTGCATGACCCATATGACTTGTTTCTTTTCCCTTTCATTAATAGTTTAATACTGTAACACAAAAAGAAATGTGTACATGACACAGCTAGATTTTGAGGCCTTGACCAAAAACAACAGAAACTCTAATTAAAGATCTTAAGCTCTTCTTTCAAGGTGTAATAAAGGACAATGCAATAAGATAAAAGAAAACCCCCTGATAAGAGTTGGCAATGTCAGTTGCTAGCTCAAACTGTTATGATTATGAGTTAAAAATTGCACATTTAATGGTTAAAAAAACAAAAGAAAGTTTTTGAAATTCATAAACAAAAATTAAAGCAAAAATGATGATTATTATTTTACAAAAGAAAAAGTCTTTTTATTATTTTACAGTAGCAGTGGCGGTGGTTAATCATCAAGAGCGCTCTTTTTGATGTAAGCGTGGGTATAAATGCAGGGCCTTTGCCATGACTCTTCTCTTTGCAATCTCCTTCAAATACACATTGGTTTGTTAGTTGTATTTTTCCCCCTACTCTTCTTTTGTTTCTTTCTCTCTCTAGAAAAATCCTACCTTTTAGTTTTCTCTCTCTTCCCTGGGACAGTGAATTGCAGGTTTGTTAGCTAGAAAACAGGAAGAGTTAGAACAAAGGCCAAATTCAATAAAGTTTTTGAGTAAAAGGCTTGAATGGAAGGCAGAGTACCAAAAGTAACACAGAATCAAAAACGGGTATCTTTCTCTTCCCACTTTTAGTCTGGTTTTGCTTTCTCTCTCTTCCAGAGTTGGGTTCTGCAACTCTGACTAGGGTTTGAATGAGGTATTTATTATGCTGAAATCAATGTTCTTTGCATAATTGACTGCGTCCATAGACTTTTTTCAGCTCTTCTTTGAACAGTCCTTTTTAGCTTCTCTCTCCTTCAAGAGGCTTCTTTATGAAATTTGGTACTTCAAGTTCAGTGGTAGCTTTGGAAATGGTAGCTGCCAAACTCGTGTGAGCTTTAGTACATTTTTTGGGTACTTGGGTTTTGTTTCGGCGCTTTTGCAATTTACCAGTTAATTAAGTGAAGTTGGTCTTTCTGCTTCAACTTCTAAGCTGCTTTCCCTTGTAAAAATTGCCTTCATATACTTCCAACTTTCTCTTCTTCTCTTTTGGATGGATTTAGAGTTAGGCGGATATTCTGGGGGTTTGTCTGGAGTTTCTTGTTCAGTCAGTTTCAAAAATACCAGGATTTAGGTTGAAGCTTGTTATAGAGCTCTTTTCATTTTAGTTTTGAGATTGAATGTTTGTTCATTTGTCTGAATAGAACTCCCCATCTTAGCCCCTTCCTTTTGATCATTGTTTGTTGCTGGGCAACCTGCAATTTGGGTACTGTTCGAGGTTTTTTTTTCCTCAGATTTCCTCTGATTTTGTTGTCAATTATTCCAAAGAGATCATAGAAAAGTGTCTTGTAGTGGCTGCTTTAATATACTGAGTTTGGATATGGGTGACGGAGAAAAATTTGAGCTTGATGGAAACGAGGATCCTATGAATTATTCAACTGCTATGTCTTCCGATTGGCGATTTGGGGGTGCTAACCTTGCAAATGCTTCTGTGGGTTTGGTTCCCATGGGAAATTCAGTGGCTGTTAGCAGAGGGGATCTAATTGGTTCTTCTTCATGTTCCTCTGCTTCAATGGTGGACTCATTTGGTCCAAACTTTTGGGACCATCCCTCCAATGCCCAAAACTTGGGATTTTGTGAAATTAATGTGCAGAATAATGGTAGCTCTTCAAACCCAATTGGTATCAGGAAAGATGGTCTCGCCCTTTCAAGAGTTGGTATTGATAGAACACTTGAAATGGGTTGGAACCCAGCAAATTCTACGTTGAAAGGGGATGTCTTTTTACCGAATGGGCCAGGAATGTTTCCACAGAGTTTATCTCAGTTTCCAACTGATTCTGCGTTTATTGAGCGTGCTGCAAGATTCTCATGCTTTAGTGGAGGGAATTTTGGTGATATGGTGAACTCATTTGCGATTCCCCAGTCCATGGGTCTATATGTTAGGAGCGGGGGTACAGTGCATGGAGCACGAGATCTTCTTGCAGGCCATGGATTAAAATCACCATCTGGAGGACAATCTCAAGGAAGTGATCTGAATGTAGGTGAAGCTGCTAAAGATGTGTCTCCATCCGTTGAACGTCTGGCTACTGAAGGAAGCCCACTCAAGAATGAAAAAAGAAGTGAAAGCCGTGTATTATCTCAAGATGAAGCAAAACATACTATAGGTAGGTCTAATAATGAGTCTGATGGAGCTGAATCTAGTGGTGATGATGGTGCTGGTTTTCAAGATGATTCCCAAATGTTGGAGGGTACAAGTGGGGAACCTTCTGTGAAAGGACTGAACTCAAAGAAAAGGAAAAGAAATGGGCAGGTATGGTTGTGGGCTGTATTCTGAATTTTATTGTATGTGTGCTGCTATTTCCCCCTTATCCATGTAATTTCTTGTGGTAGGATGCTGATACTGATAAAGCAAAAGGAGCTCCTGAATTACCAAGTGAAGCTGCAAAGGACAATTCTGAGAGTCGACAGAAGGGAGACCAACAACCAACTTCAACAACCAAGGCTACTGGGAAGAATGCTAAACAGGGGTCTCAAGCTTCTGATCCTCCAAAAGAGGAATACATACATGTTAGGGCTCGCCGTGGTCAAGCAACAAATAGCCATAGCCTTGCAGAGAGAGTAAGATACTAGAAGAAATTATCTGTTATGCTTAAAAAACATATATTTGGATGAAGTATTTGAGATGAGATAGATTTTAACTGCAGGTAAGAAGGGAAAAAATCAGTGAAAGGATGAAATTTCTTCAAGACCTTGTACCTGGATGCAGCAAGGTGGGTTCTAAAATTTGATACTAGAAGATTTCACAATATCATATTGTTGCAAGGATTTAGAGTATCACTTTCTTTGACATGAAATTTGTTACTGTTTGTAGGTCACTGGCAAGGCAGTGATGCTAGACGAAATCATTAACTATGTACAGTCACTTCAACGGCAGGTTGAGGTATTGGTGAAAGCATATCTTCTCTTCCCCTTTGTCAAGAAATTCCCATTAGCATCTTTGAATATTATAACATTCTTCTGCCTAATTGAAATAACTAGATTTTGAATAAGTTAGTGATGATGGCTTACATGATTGATGTCATCTAAGTTGCATTTTGGGTGAAAATGAATGAAACCAAGAGAAACTCTTACCAATTAGTCTAAAATATCTCAGTTTGTCAGAAACCTGTGCATTTGTTGTAACTATATTTGACCTTTTCTTCCCCCCCTTCTCCTTTGGCAGTTTTTGTCTATGAAACTTGCAACAGTAAATCCACGACTGGATTTTAATATAGAAGGACTTCTTGCTAAAGATGTAAGCTTTTATTCTACTAGCACACCAGTGAGATAAAAATTTATACTTGGTAATATGTGTCTGACTGATCATAATACGATCTGAACATTTCATCAGATTCTTCAGCAACGGCCTGGCCCTTCATCTGCACTGGGTTTTTCTCCAGATATGTCTATGGCATTTCCTCCATTACATCCATCTCAACCAGGACTAATTCAGTCGACTCTTTCTGGCATGGCAAACTCATCTGATATACTTCGGAGAACCATTCATCCACAATTGGCACCTTTGACTGGAGGATTCAAGGAGCCTAATCAGGTATTAAATCCAGCACTACTCTTGACACCTTATCTTGATCTATCCTAGTTAAAAACTGTGTATTTGGTTGCTACAAGTACACTATACTAATAGTAAATAGAAATAACAATTAATGAACAACAGACTAGTAGGATGTGTGGGAGGATGAGAGGAACACTGAAGACCTTTGATTGGCCATTCATAGATTTCTGTCAAATTGGCCTTCTTATGCAATCATAGCTACTTAAATTTGTGTTACATTGGCCTTCTTATGCAATTGTAGCTATTTGCTGAAGTTTATGTATTCTGAAGTAACATTCTTTATAATTAGTTGGTGTGATTATGTTCTACAATATTCATGTGTATCTCTTGATACAATTTACAACAGTTACCTGATGTCTGGGAGGATGAGCTTCACAATGTTGTGCAGATGAGCTATGCGACGACTGCTCCCATGAGTAGCCAAGACATGGATGGTTTATTTTCGCCAACTAATAAACCTTTTTCTTATGAAGTTACCTATTCTCAACTCAACCTCATTGCCTTGCTCTGCGCTCTTGCAGGTTCTGCACTGACAAGTCAGATGAAAATTGAACTTTGATTGTTCAGTCATGGTGTCCTGCATCTTCATCAGTGTATTTTTCACATGCTCGGTAGTCGGAGGGAAATAACTAAGCTCACTGTTTTACCTCTGCCTTACCAAACACAAAAGTGCAATATCACGGTCATACAGTCATACTTACCTAGAAGAGATGCTACTGAGTATTGCCCTGGTATGAAGCATTTGGAGAGTCACAAGTCACAAGCCCAGAAGGGAACTGACTCTAGGTTAGAGAAAGTAGAGCAGTATCTATGGATGTTTCTTTTCTTGCAGCATGAAAATATATTATGTTCAGAGGTGGAAGTCTATTTAGGGCAATAGGTTTGCTTCCTAAATATGCTGTTTGATTAAAGAATGTAAAGATGGAATGTTACTTAGTCCAATTAATAGAGAAGCAAATGCAAAAGGCCTTTGTTGCCTGGTCCTGATTTTGATTTGATTTGATGATTGCTATATGACATTTTTTGGGTGACCTTGGTTGGATTTAGATGATACCCCCTTTACTGAGTTGGTTGTCTAATGCTTTCACTGCTTTGTGGTTGCTGGTTTGAGAATCATATGGAATGGCTGTCAGGGGAGTTTGAATCGCTGGGCAATGCCTTTGTTTTTTTTCTTACTTTAGCAACTATTTTAAATTTGAACACAGAATTTACAAGTCACACGATGACAATTTCAATACTACTTAGTTACAAGTTATTTGGTCTGCGCATTACCTTACATATGCAAAATTTAGAACTTAAAGAGAGAAAAGCCCTACTAAGGCTTCTTTTGCCTGGTTATTTCATCTTGATACATGTCATGGCTTTGAAAATTGTTTTTTAACCACCAAACAGCTTAAATAGTAATACTGAACTGTAAGTGTTTGGTAATCTTGTAGAAAGTAGTTTTTTTAACAATTAACTTTAAGTATTACTTTTGATGGCTTTTAGAAGCGGTTTATTGAAAATAGTTAAAAAAAAAAAAGCACAAAGTACTTTTGCAATTCAATAAAGCCTTTCATTTTTCATTTTTTTCAAATAAAGAATGAAATGATATATAGTTTTTCTCTGGAATTGAGTAATGATTCAATTGGCTATGTATTGACTTATATTTAAATAATGTTTATGGGTATATTATTTAGACTCATTTGTTAACACTAATATAATTGGCGTAATTTAAATTTAACTGTGCTTATTTTATAGATTTTTCCAATTTTTTTTTTAACATTATGTTTTTTTTCTCATTAATTTAAATATATTAATTTGTAACGTATTTAGGGTCAAATTACACACACTAACCTCATGTTTTTATATTTTTGCTTATTACTTGTAAATGGGCCTACAACTTGAGGTGTAAATGTTTGAACTTCGAACATGGATCCGGGTCTCAGGCCCACTTATCCCCGTGTGGTATATATAATATAAAAGATTTTATGATACTATATGAGTATGATATATTACATTGACATGATAAATATACATAATTTTTATATTTTATTATATATAAATATAAATTTATTTTTTTAAATAAATTTAAAAATAATTAACTTATACATATATTATTTACACATTAATTATTTTTATGTATTATAACATATTAAAAGTATATAAAAAACCTCCGCGTAATATATATCTGAGTGTCTTTGAAGAAGGTCCATAAACCTAGTTTCGCGCCGGAATAGTTCAAAAACATGTCAGCGTCTTCTAACTACTTCTGTGAATTGCTGAAAATTTGTTGCGAAGCCCGTAACCAGATTCAGGCAAAGAAACTCCATTGTCTTATTATCAAAACCTTTAGAAACCCAGAAATCTTTTTATTCAACAATCTCATAAGCGCTTATGGTAAACTAGGCAATATCATCTATGCACGACGCCTATTCGATCAAATGCCTGAACGAAATGCCTACTCTTGGGACACCATCCTCTCCGCCTATTCAAAACTGGGTAAATTGGCTGAGATGGAGGACATCTTTGATGGAATACCAAGCCGAAATACGGTTACATGGAATTCGCTTATTTCCGGGTATGCTGGTTGTGGTTCGATTCTTGAGTCAGTAAAGGCTTATAATTTGATGTTGAAGGAAGGACCCATGATTTTGAATAGGATCACGTTCTCGACAATGCTCATACTTTCCTCGAAGCAGGGGTGTGTTGATTTGGGTCGGCAGATTCATGGGCATATAGTGAAACTTGGTTTTCAGTCTTATGTTTTTGTGGGAAGTCCTTTGGTCGATATGTACTCAAAAGCAGGCTTAATTTATGATGCAAGAAAGGCTTTTGACGAAATGCCTGAGAAGAATGTGGTTATGTATAATACTATGATCACTGGACTTCTGCGATGCGGAATCATTGAAGATTCAAGACAAATATTTTATGATATGCGGGAACGAGATTCAATTTCTTGGACGACAATGATTACAGGTTTTACCCAAAATGGGTTGGACAAAGAAGCAATTGATATGTTCAGGGAGATGAGGTTGGAAGGACAAAAGATGGATCAGTACACGTTTGGTAGTGTGATAACTGCTTGTGGAGGTCTTCTGGCCTTGCAAGAAGGCAAGCAAGTTCATGCTTATATAATTAGAACTGATTATAAGGATAACATATTTGTGGCTAGTGCTCTGGTTGACATGTACTGCAAGTGTAAGAACATAAAATCTGCAGAAAGAGTTTTCAAGAGGATGACCTGCAAGAATGTTGTATCCTGGACTGCAATGTTAGTGGGTTATGGTCAGAATGGTTACAGTGAAGAAGCTGTTAAAATCTTTTGTGATATGCAAAAATATGGAATAGAACCAGATGATTTCACTCTTGGGAGTGTAATTAGCTCATGTGCTAACCTTGCAAGCTTAGAAGAGGGTGCCCAATTTCATGCTAGAGCTCTGGTTTCTGGCCTAATTTCTTTTCTCACTGTATCCAATGCTCTTGTTACATTATATGGCAAGTGTGGAAGCATTGAAGACTCCCATAGGCTTTTTAATGAAATGAGCATTAGGGATGAAGTTTCGTGGACTGCATTGGTTTCTGGATATGCACAGTTTGGTAAAGCCAATGAAACAATCAGGTTATTTGAAAGCATGTTAGCCCATGGTTTTAAACCTGACAGAGTTACTTTTATTGGGGTTCTTTCAGCTTGCAGTAGAGCAGGGTTAGTAGAGAAAGGACAGCGAATCTTTGAATCAATGATTAAAGAACATGGAATTGTACCAATGATTGATCATTACACCTGCATGATTGACCTTCTCAGTCGAGCTGGGAGGTTAGAAGAGGCACAGAATTTTATCAAAAAGATGCCTTTCCGTCCTGATACAATTGGTTGGGCAACCTTATTGAGCTCATGTAGATTCTATGGGAAAATGGAAATCGGCAAATGGGCAGCTGAGTCACTTTTGGAGTTGGAGCCACATAACATTGCTAGCTACATCTTACTTTCGAAAATCTATGCTGGTGAAGGTAAATGGGAAGAAGTTGCTAAATTGAGGAAAGGAATGAGGGATAAGGGACTGAGAAAGGAACCGGGATGTAGCTGGATCAAATATAAGAAGAGAGTATACATTTTCTCTGCTGATGACCGGTCAGGTCCATTTTCAGATCAGATATATTCTGAACTTGAGAAACTGAATGACAAAATGATACAAGAGGGATATGTGCCTGATATGAACTCTGTTCTGCATGATGTTGAGGATTCTGAGAAAATAAAGATGCTCAATCACCATAGTGAAAAGCTTGCAATTGTCTTTGGGTTGATATTCATTCCTCCTGGTCTTCCTATACGTGTAGTTAAGAATCTTAGGGTTTGTGTGGATTGCCACAATGCCACTAAGTATATATCTAAGATCACCCAGAGGGAAATTCTCGTAAGAGATGCTGTCCGGTTCCACTTGTTTAAAGATGGTACTTGTTCATGTGGAGATTTTTGGTGACAGATCTGGTTCAAATGTTCTCTAAAGTCAATTCAGAGGACTTTATTTTGAAAAGCTCTGGCTAAAGCAGGACTTACCAGAGGAGATATATGAGATCACTTTCTTAAAAAAAAAAAATGAATACATTATCATCCAAGCACTCATTGAGGCTAGCTTGTGGGATCTAATAATTTATAATTCTATAACAAGTTGAACCACCTTACAGTTACTGGTCCCCATTGATTCAGTGTTGTTGGTTGTTTTGATTTGAGAAGGAAGAGACTCGCAATAACTGCAGAATATTATGTATTATGTATAGAAGTCAATGCAAAATGGAGAGGAATCTATTATAGTGGCTATCATCTGAAAATGGTGTAAATTGAAGACAAGGGATGCAGACTTGAAAAGACTGATTTGTAATTATTCCTCATCAGCTGATTTACGTTGAGGTAAATTCTTCTCAACTTCCTCTCGCTTTCCCCTCATGCTGCTTGCTGTCGTGTTTTTGTGTTTGTGGTTAAACTGGGACTCAATTATATCCCATTACTGGGCCAAACAAGCTGACTACTACTTAATTAAATAGATCCTACAACCAAATGAAGCTCAAGTGATGGTGAAGATGGTAAGGTAACGATAAAAAAATACAACAACAAACATCTTATTTTCTTATTTTCTCAAGTTTAACAACTATCTCAGCATCTATAAAAATCAATTCTGTTATTTCTTCAGGTCTGCTATCAATTAAATGTACTGGACATAGATGAACATAATGGTTATCTCGTGAGGTTATCCTGTCCTTATTCTCTATGGTTTGAGCTGATCATCAGTTGGTCCTTGCTATAAATTGATAATTAAACAATTTCCTCATTTGGATGTAAGAAATGAATTCTGAGCGTAAGTTCTTACAAGTGCAATAAATGAGAAAGTAACGCAATTTGTGTTCAATGTATTCTCAAAGGCATTCTTAAATTTGCTAGTTCTTTCTGTATAGAAACTCTTTCATATCAACCATGGACAGAGTGCAGTCAAATATGAAGGCAGATTACTTTTTCCCTTACAGGACCTGTGAGTTGATACTCTGTTAAATCTACAGGTACATGCTTCCAGCAAAGAGCAGATAGCTAAAGCTGGAGTATTTGGAAAAGGAAAAGGCATCCAACTGGTAATAACTTATAGTGAAATACCAAATAATTGTTGTTCAATACAAGCTGCACAAGCTACTACAGACCAGATCTATAAGGGGAGAAAAGTGGTACTTGGGTTGTGCTGAATATGGAATTTCAACCAACTGAAGTTTACCGAACACAATCATTGCAATCCTTTCAAGATTGCATGCTTTCCGTTTGCCCCTGCCATTGGTATTGCATCATGTTTAGAAGATTTGGTAAGAGACAACACAGGGGAGCAACAATGACATGGAATGGGATATACCAATAATGATTACCTGCAACTGAGTACAGATCTCGATGACTTCAGCTAGGGGTGCCCAATCTCCAAAGTTCCTCTCAATAAACTGGTAAGCAATGCCACTCCTTCCACTCCCAAGTATAAAAAGCCCACCCTTTATTTCACCTTCTCCTTTGAAGTTTTGTTTTATTCCCATAACTTTTGCACGCTTGTAATTCGCAATTGCTCGAGGGTTCAGTAAAAATCCTGATAGGAACTTCTCCTTGAGCAGTTTGCCTCCTCCAAGAGCTTTAAAGAAATCTTGGTTTTGATCAAAAAGTACAACTCCACCCCAGTATCGAGGCCAGAAGTCTTTTACCTGCTCTACCATGATTATGAGTCAAGCAAAGAAGATTTGATTGAAACAAAAAATGCTTGAAGAGCTGCTAATACCTCTGATTCTATTTGCTCGTGAAGAATTGCAAATAGTTGAACCCCTAGTGCATCGAATATGGGTTTTCTGGAATAAAGTTGGTGTGCCTCTGCTCTACACATGATGCACCTGTTTTCAAGTTCCAGTGGAATAGATAACAATCGAATTCACTTTCCTTTCAAGAAAAAGTAACTCCTACTTTGTAGGAGTAGGTAATGAGAGGAATAAAGAAACAAAAAGATTCAAAAAGGAAAACAGGGAACATATTTAAAATTTCCAGTGCTGGGTTTCCTCACATATTGTTATATCTTGTTCTATTTTTCTATTGCTTTCTGTGTGTCTGTGTGTGTGACCTGTTTATTTACACTGGTCTTAAGCACAAAGCAACTAATAAAGGTCCACTTGTCTGAATTCATGAATGCTAACAGCAATAGTTTATGTAAATTTATTATTTGCAGTCCATGGCAATTCTGAAGTATCATATAAGAATTTACCCAGGTCGTCGAAGACAGAGGATAATGGCTGGTTTATCTCGCCATAGTTCTGAAGCCTTCATTGGAGGAGTCTTGGTTTTCACCAACGGTTCCATCCCAATCTTATACTCTGGAGTTAGTTTCTGAACTGATGTTTTTTCAATAGCAGCATATGGAGCAACTTGGTTAACTACAGGAGGAGGTTGCACACAGCCACATGCTCTGGCATTAGCTGGCTCTGATGCCACAATCCCTTTAAAGATGTATCCATCTTTAATCTTTAGATCAACCAGTGATTGTTCAAGTGATCTATCAGATGTAGGGTTGCTTCTTACCTGGGATCTTCCTGTAATATTGGAGTTGAGAGATGCAAGACTCTTGGGGATGCTATCATTTCTATAAACCATGCCGGTTCTTTTCCTGGTAAGAATTGCTCTAAGTTTAAATGAAGAATCATCACATTTGGTTCTGTCTACGAAACGGGCAATATGGCCTCGCTTCATGTCAAACTGGGAAGCAAGATCTATAGTGCTTAAGTTAAGTATTTCTGGCAGACTTTTTTCAGAGGCCTCCATCTTTTCCGCGTATTGCATCAATCCGCGATCATGCAGGTATGACCTGATTCCAAGTGCATCCTATGGTATAAGAAAGTAATTTCTTAGAAGCATATTGGATTTAGTGATTCTCATATATGAAAAGTTAGACTAGAGTAGTGAATGTCTCAACTGGCTAGTATTGTGGTGGATGATAGCTGATAAATGATAACATCTTATGCTGAAGTTGATTGTTATTCAAAGACAAAAATGATGGCTGACTTTAATTGAGTTTTACCATTCTGTGCAGGATAATGTAAACTTATTTTATGCATAACCAACCTTTTGCTGTTGTGTCATGTGTATTGCATCCATATCCTCAGAATTCATCACCTTCAGGGTTGGCACGTCATCCCAACCTTCTTCCAACAACTTGGGCAGAAGCTCCTTCAAATCTCCGTTTCCTATGAAATCCTCCACCGAAAAGGAAGCCATTCTTTTCTCAGACAGATTGGTTGATCTGGATGAGTGATACTCTTGTCATTTGAATGTATATAAATGTTCAAACAACCTTGTTGTTTAGCGTAAAGTATCATGTATTTGTAAAAGTTCTTTAGAAATAATATAATATGAATATATGGATTTAATCCGGCTTTGGTTAGTGATGTGACAATCTGGTTTAACCCTTTTCTATATGATCTCTTCTTGTAATTATAAATAATGAATTTAACTTCTACATGTTAGATCTAACCAATGAACTCATCCTGCCGTACTGTCAATATATCTACTGCCATTTGGCCTGTTTTTGATGAAAAAGATAATTGAATGAGATCTTAAGTTTTGATAAGGACGTTTATAGAGCAAATTAGAGGTGCATTTGGCAAGTTGAGTGGGTTGATTCCTAGTATTGTTTTCCATTGCCGGCCAAAATTTGTTCTTTGATTGCTTTAGAAAATTGTCAATTGCCCTTTCTAGTACCATAAGACGTTGCTTTCATTAAACGAGCAATAAAGTTTGAAACTTTCTTGTAATTTAAAAAATGATAATAAGGATAAATTAAAAAAATTTAAAATTTAAAGTGTCAAGAACTATTCTTATTTTTTATTTATTTAATTTGGTATCTCTTTGGATGCTGTTATATCTTTTTATTAGTTTTTGAGTTATACAAGGTTCAAACCGTTCAAGAGCTTAAAAAGTTAAAACATTTATGTTGACTCATATTTATCATTGTACTCAATGAACTAAAATCAAATTAAACTAAACCAAACTAATTTGGCCTAACTATTAGGTGCAAGGTCACAAGTTCAATTACTAATATCAAACTATGGCCAAATTCTTGGGGGCACGCTTTTAGGGAATTTTCTTGTGTATTCGTTAATCTTGATGTGAATGATTTGTCTTTGACTAAATTAGAAGAGAATTAGTTGAGATTTATGTAACTTGACCCAAATACCATCTAACAACCAATATCTTTTATTTAAGAAAAAAAACTATTTAGACTTACTTTGCTCTGGTTAGCTAACTTACTCATAAAATTTAAAACAAAACTAAAAAAATTATTCTTTTTTTAAAACTCCTCTAATACTCATAACTGTACAGTAGGGGTGTTGATGAACAATCTTTATGAACGTTAATGCAAGTTGTATTCAACTTTAATGTANTACCATCTAACAACCAATATCTTTTATTTAAGAAAAAAAAACTATTTAGACTTACTTTGCTCTGGTTAGCTAACTTACTCATAAAATTTAAAACAAAACTAAAAAAATTATTCTTTTTTTAAAACTCCTCTAATACTCATAACTGTACAGTAGGGGTGTTGATGAACAATCTTTATGAACGTTAATGCATGTTGTATTCAACTTTAATGTATATTAAGAGAATTGGTGATAAACTCAAGACAATTCTTTACAAACCAGGGGGTGGTATCACAAATCTTAGTGAGTTACATGACTAATTTTGTAGTTCAAAAACAGCATTACATGATTCAAGATGCAAGAACCATTTGCATAACGGTGAGAGGAGAGCACCCAATTGTTCCATTAAAGCATTCCAGTGCTGAAATTTCATTTGCAGCTTCACTGAGATGAACTATGTCAAAATAAAGGTACTACCTTCGGTCTTCACACATAGACATGTCAACACTAGAGAAAACAATCATTCCGTTGGCTGGGCAACAAGCGCTACTAGTACTAGTGTTCATGAACCCTTCACATAATCACATTCCCGGCACGCGGACACGCAACTTTAGTGGCACAAGGTCTACAAATGTTAGGATCTTAATTCGACAGGAAAAAGGTCTAAGTGGGACTTCTGTTATCTAAGCAGTTTGTAAATAGTCGTGTAACTCAGCGTTGCGTATTTATGGTCTTGCTTTCAGTTCCTTAATGAGCTTGAAATTGTCAAACTGTGTGAACAATGAGCCTGGGAGTTGGGATTGCAACTCTTGTAGATTTCCAGAAAGCTTGTGTGTAAAGTGCTCAACACTTTGGTTGACATCTTCTGCACAATCTCTAGAATGTGGCTGTCTTCTAGCATAAAATGGCACACACCCAATTGGACCAACTCCATTCACCACAAATTTCCTTGCTCCTAGATCATATACTTGCTGAAATGTGCAAGCAAAAAAAAGAAAAAGAAAGAAGATAATGTTCAAACCTTCTAACTGAGCTACCTTAAGTGTTAATATATAGTGAAATATATATAGGGTCATATATAGGAAGAACCTGCATAAATAAAATTACACAAATCATATACAAACTGTATATGATTTTTTTTAATTTTATTTTGCCAAACATAAGTTTTTCCACATCTGTAAGTTATGTACAACTTATATAATATGTTTATATACCATATAACATTAGTCTTTGCAGTTGGTTAAGTGCATATTATTTGCAGCTTGTATGTTCTCTCTATATATCTTGATAGTTTTGGTTAAATATTGTATTATGAAGACCAAGAGGACAGGAAGCAAAATAATGAATACTATATTTCAAATAGGGTAGTTCTGTATTTTTGAAATTAACCTCACATGATTTAAAATGTGAGAATTAACCACATGGTTTTCCTTTTTTTTAATATGCATAGCCGGTGATTTTTAATTTACTGTTTACAAAAATTATTTATTGTGTTTGATATAAAAAGTTTGGTACTCTCTTCCTTTCCCAGCACATAGCAGTTCTGTAACTAATAATAGAAGACACTTCGCATGTTTTAACTACATTCTTTTAATTTCTGAAGTCATCTTTTTTGCGGGGACTTCTGTTACTATGTTTCCTTCTATTTTTGGTTAAAAACAGAAAAGAGAATCACAAGCCCAATTTAGCAAAGACCAGAAAAGTTGAAGCTAAACTTCACCCCGAAAATATTTCTGCCAAATCAACTCGAAGTTGTTGTTGATGATCAGCTAAAAGCCCACACACAAAATAATATATAACAAGAAGCTGTTTTTGTTCCAGCTTGATCCCTGTAGTTAGAACCAGTTTTTGGCATATTTTCCTTGTATCATCTCCAAATAGAAACTAGTGGTGGAAGGTAGTTTTTATGGCAGTTCAACTGCTCTCATTGTTTTTCTTTTATTGGACATAACCAGCTGATCAATTCCTCTTAACCATTGAAATTCAACAAAAAATTGTCAAGACATGAACAGAAAAATGGTTATTTTCCTCTATAAATTGTGGGGATTCAAGATCAATCACCATTAACTTCACATATTCAAACAAGTAAGAGATGGAAAAATTGACATTGTTGTTTTTGGTTTTCTCCTTTATTGCTCATCAAGTTGTGATCACCAATGGCGTTGGTGAAAACGAACAAGCCCTAGTGCCTGCAGTCTATTTTTTCGGTGACTCAGGGATGGATGTTGGAAACAACAACTACGTAAAAACAGTTGCAAATGTTAGTCGTTGGCCCTCCGGAATCGATTTGAACAACCAAACTGGCCGCTTCTGCAATGGTAAAACTATTGCTGACTTTTTTGGTAAGTTTGGTTTGCTACCAACAATTAATACACACTTGTATTTTCATTATTTATTTTTCTTTTGACATCCATCAAACATTACACTGCTATCATTACCAGTATCTCTATCACAAAGTTCTATAATTTGAACCTACTAACTAAAAGTATATATAAAAGAGTTTTATATAATTATCCAACAACGTGTTGTTTTGTTTGTGTAGTCTGGTTGTTTGACGTTGCAAAAACAAATTGAATACTTCACCTCAACTGTGAAGCAAGATCTGCCAAAAGCTATAAAAAGTGAAGAGGAGCTGAAACGTCACATATCAAAATCCATATACGTCCTCATAATTGGTGGAAATGACTTTAATGTCTTTGTGAGCCCAACCTTGGTTGAGCTCAATGAGAAGCTTAATCCTGGTCATCCATTAAAAATGGGTATGCAAATACCTCTCACTGTGATGCAGCAACTTAGTTTGATATTACTCGAGCAACTCACTCAACATCTTAAGGTAGGGTATCTTTTTTAATATAACTCAAGTATACATTTATTAATGATTATTTATTTAACTAATTAAACTAATTAACCCTCTTTCTTAATTTCACAGACACTATATGACCTAGGAGCTAGAAAGTTTTTGGTGAGTGACAACTACGGTGGATTTGCACTTGAAGAAAGAGTAAAAATATTCCAAGGCTCAATATTCACATTCTTCAACAGTCATGATATAGCCGAAGAAGTCAAAACTCATCCCGCAAAATTTGGTAAGTAATTATGAATTTAATTATACATATTGTTATATAATTAATTATAATTAATATACATAATATACATATGACATATACATTCCTTAACTTAATTATATGTGCATGTGCAGGGTTCAAAAATGTAAATGACGCTTGCTACAATGAAACATTGAATTTTTTATGTGCTAATCGGAAAGAGTACATGATGTGGGATATGGCTCACACCACTGAAGCTGCAAACGAGATTGGGGGAAATGATTGCTTTAATAATGCTTATGGAGGGCATACATGCAAACCTCTCACTCTTGAGCAGTTGGCTCAAGCACCTTGAAATTTTATTCATTTTATTTATGATTCACAATTGCAAATGACATATAAGGTTTGTTAAATTAATTTTTCAGGATGCTCTTCCCTTTCTCCTCCTATTTATGAAGGACTTTCATAATTTGTGGAAAATTTATAAATTTTAAGACTTAAATGCTTTTTCCAAATATTATTTGCCTCTAAAAAGTAATATTTCAAATCAATAAGCTACTATTTTTATAAAATCAAATTTAATTACGAGAAAAATGCAACTTTTAACCAATAAAGATATGTAAAAATCTCAAAAAAATTACGTAGCTCCCACATATTTGTAAGAAAACTCATGCTAAGAAACTTCTCATTATTTCTCTCTTTAATTCTGTCACATTTTATTTATACCCAGAATTTCTATGCTGATATTAGAGCAATGTAGCTTAGAAATTTTATAGTGCACAATTAATTTTTTTTCCGCAAAGCAAAGCAGACTAAAAGTTTGATAACTTACAGGTTTTATAATTATAAACTCGGTTTGTTGGATAAATTTAAAAGGAAATTAAATGACTCGAATCACATAGCAAGATACGAGTGCAGGAAACCTTAGAATAGTAATAATCTAATTCAACATAATAAATATGTTCAAGACCAGCGCATCTGGTGTAGTGGTATCATAGTACCCTCCCACGGTACTGACCGGGGTTCGATTCCCCGGATGCGCATTTGATTTCTTACTCTTCTGTTTATTTCCCTTTTAGTCCCAGTTTTTAATATCACTAGATTTGTAGTCCTTCTTCTGGATCATAATCCCTGTTTTTTCTTCTATCTTTTCTATTCCAAATTTTGGATTTGGAGATTATTGTCCTTAAGATCTTAACCGAGCCACTGCTAGAAAATAATAGAAACATAAACAGAGAATTGCATAAAATTTTCAAATATGATAGAAGCAAAAAATACAGCACTAAGTTTTGATAGTAAAATAATAGATACATTACACACCAAATATGACATTTACATATACATCATAGATTCACAAAATAGAAAACAATGCCTTCATAGTAAATCAATAGATACATCACACGCCTCGCTAGAGTTGAACTCCTGTTCATGTACATGACAGAAGCACAAAATACAGCACTAAGTTTTCATAGTAAATAAACTAACAGATACATCACACGGCTTGCAGATAAGACCTTAGACTTCACCTGACCTAATTCCAGACCCGAGCCAACCTACCTCCAGACTCGACCTAGTCTCATGATCTCAATATAACCATACATCGTCACTATCCTCGTAGTTTTAAGATTTCATTCTTAGGAGTCATTAATCCATAGAAGCTGCAATAGGTACAGTTCCATCAGCTATAAGCTGTTGTAGGCTGTAGCCAATTTCTCATCATAAGTCTTTCTTCATCATACAAGATTCAGACTGGCTGCTACGTTCTCAGATCCACGGTATCATCAACACGGCTGGGCCGGTATGTGGTAGTTGATTGATTGGTGTCTAGAGGAGAGTAGATGAGAAGCTGCGAGATAATTGTTGAGTTTTGTAAAATACTGAGCTACTAACCAACAAGTCTACAATTTTCGCATATGTCAAGGAAATTGTGTTAACATTTGATGTAAACATGCTTTACAAACATAATTTCTAACAAAATTATATCATCTACTGCAATGGATTAATTAGATGGCCAGACACAGAAGGTATACCACAACAATAACAGACATTTTAAGAGCACATGACTTACTTGTATGATTGAAACTTCAGCTGAGGTTGCTGGAGAAAGCTAGGAGATGCATTTCCTGCTATTTGCATATAGGACTTCAAGAAAAAGCGGCCCCCTTTTGCGGCAGAGTGGGCAGCATCGCTTTCTCTCGTGTAGCTATGATGCCATTCAGAAACAACACAAAGAAGAAGAAAAAGAAAAAGCAGTCTTTCACCATAACTAGGCTTTCTCTTCTTTCTTTTTTTCTTTTTCTTGTTCCGAGTGAGCCATATTTAGGGTTGAACCTATTGGCTCGTAGACCATTGATTATAATTCTGGTCATAAACCATTGATATAAACGATTTTTGGGTGCATACCAATGTTTAACCATCAGGATTATATCACAGTCTATCAGAGGGACTGCGGTGGTAGTATTAGAGGTCATCAGGGGAATGATGATAATGACTTTATTTAGGATAAAGCAAGGTATCATCATCTTACAAAGAGACTAAGAGATTGGTGGTAATGTGGTTGTAATAGACATCCATGATAGGATAAATGACAAGGATAGCCAAAATTATCAGGGATCATATCTAAAGGTTATGGAAAAGAGATGAAAATGGCAGAATAAGAAAGGGAATATATGGGCTTGGAAATGACTGCTCAAAATAAGGGACACAGTACTTAAAATGTGACATAGTGAATGGAAAAAAGGAGATAATGTTGTCATAGCAGAACGCTTATGCTATGAACAAGATTATCAACGGTCATAGGGCAGATTAAACTTTCTGAAATGCATAACGTTGTATTTTACATATTATATAATAGACCATGCTGGAAATCTGGGAGCTCTTCATGAGTGACTAATTAGATTAAACTTTTGGGGTGAAGTTGATGCTAACCACTAACCCAAGTATAAGCTCCCTGATTTTCACCATGTGGTGCCTAAATATTTAGGCTTTCAATGAAAACAGGATATGGTGAAGGCTAGCAAGAACAAAGCACAAGCTAGCCAAACCATACTTGCTGGGAGGAAAACTGTTACCATCATAAAGAAACACATTGCAAAAGAAAGACACCCAATTTTCTCAACAATAGCTGCAAACCTTGGGTAGGAGGGCCGTAGCAAGATCCCATATAATCCAGCTACAAAAGTTATCACTATAGGAGGTCCAACATTAGGATTTTGGACTTGGAATTGGCCTGATGGAGAGACAATCTGGACCATAACTAAAGCAGCACCAAAGGCTAGACTAACAATTTTTTCTGACAGATTTAAGGGACTCTTTGGGAAGTATGTCTGTGTTTCCATCTCAAAAGCCCTCACATACAGTGGCAGGTGATGTGGATTTTGGTTCTGAGGTGCTAAGAAACACCTAATTCTGGAGATAGTGAGGTATCCTTCTGGATGAGATCTAATTCTTGATGGGACTAGGTTTGTCCAAGCATTAGAAATCATTCTACAGAAGGGAAAAAAAAACTCAGAAGACATGGAAAAGAAAGAAAGAAGACCTGTTTAGACTCTGCTGTTAACTCTTTTTGTAACCAACACAAGTTTTGTTTTCTATTTTATAATGAGATGAGGAAGATTCGAGAAAAGCTGAACTGTGCTTGTTCTCTTTTGAGGTCTTCAAGTAAGTTTCCAAGCAAATGCAAGAGAGAATGCATGACTCAAATTCCCACACTAAACACTTTTTGGTACAATAAGATGTGACTTACACAGTATATCAATAAGTATATGAGTCTAATAATTATGGAACTGTAATTAGTGCTTCAGAAAAAGACTTAACCTCATCCAATGAAATTGACCAATCATATTGATGCAACTGCTACATATTTCCCCACTAATTCCTTGCAATGGTCCAGGAATCTCTCTTTTTCTTTTTAGCTCTTCTTTACTTTAGACTTCAATTATAACACAAAGCTTGGCTTTTTTCCTCATTCTCTATTGATTTCTTGTGAAGAAGGGAAAGAGAGAGGGTGTTATGGGCAGTAGACCTCCCTTTGGGGTAAAAAATTCTTGGACATTTTTATCTTCTAGGTCCCATTCTGTTACTTGATCATAATTTGTCCCACAACTTTTCTTTTTATAAGTCTGATTTCCTTGTAGCTTCGTGAAGAAAAAGAAATCTCCAAGTCAAAGTCTTCCCGGTAGCATCACTGATATTCCCATGAAACAAATTGGCACTCTTTGCTCACAAACAAAGTTCATCTCTTATATCTTCACCCTCTCCATTTTCCTTTATATGAACAACTTTTTTTAAAGTTTAGCACTACGATACTTTTACTTCAATATGTGTATATTAAGTATAAATTGTGTATCAATGTGAATCAATCATGATAGTCTCATATAAAACAGCCATTATTACAAATATTTAGCTCTAGGACATCAAAAGTTTATCTCAAGCTTCACCAAGGCACCACTGTTGCTCCATTTCTTTAAACCTGTCTTGTGATTTTCTGTCTTTCACCATGAAGTCCAGATCATACTCTTAATACCACATTTTTTTGGGCTAACAATGCTCTAATATCACATTTCCTCTGTTTGGAAGCGGGATACGGTATTTTTCCTCAGCCATAAGCTGTAGCAGTATATTTTTCCAAAGTCTTTATTCATAACAGAAGGGGCAAAGTTGATTCTGAATGGAATCCAAGTATGCTCTTAGGGTGTGTTTGGTAGCTGGTAAGAGGATAAACATTAAAGGAATATAATTTACTCTTTTTTCAAGGAATAATAACAAGTGTAAACATTACTCTTTAATTATGTTTGGTATACTCAAGTAACTTTTACCCCTTCAAAATTAACACAAGCTTACTGTCTGGTCACCATCCTCAGGGGTAAAAATATGAAATTTGTGAATGCAAAGAAGAGGGGAAGAGAGGAGGATGAGGATGAGGAAGAGAATAATACACAAGATAAAATGGCCCACATCCACGGCTCAAAAACCCTAATGGGTTATATCTTATCTCATTAATTTCTTCTTGACTTCAAAGTTACACAACGAATCCATATTTCTTCCACATCAAAGTCAATAACAAATCATCCTTAATTCACTTTAATCACATGACATCTTCAATTACTTATCACTTGTAAAATTAGTAGCACAGATACTCTTCAATGTTCTTCAAAATTCATACTGCATGGCAGCTACCTTCTTTGATACCGCATATCATCAATGTCATCAATAACACATCTTGTTTTTTACTAACTCATTGAATTGCTATCCCAAGCAACACAGACAAAAGCCTGCAAGATGAGTATCAAATTTTGTCAGTCATGGAACCACTAACTACTCTATAGTTTCAGACGAATTTAAAAAAAAAAAACTAAATATAATACCCAATAATATCTTTAGCATTAACATATAAAAGATTGATTATCATCAAGATATGTAGTTAGATACCATGAAAGTACACCACAATAATGCAGCACACATACCTGTTTGATGGAGACTGAGGTGAGCTTGCTGGCGAATGTTCTCTGCTATCAGATATCATTCCCAGTGCCATCAAAGGTTACATTTCCTTATCATGTCACATTGGAACTAAATCATTGGTATAATCAATCAGCCAACATAATCTTCCTTAATTCACTTCAATCAGTTGACATAATCAACCAAATTTTAGGGTAAAACCCTATAATTGAATTTACGGGCATTGCCCTTAACAATGTCATTTTAGGCCATTGGCCTTATAATTAATTTGAACACAGCCTTCAATCATCTTGTAAGGCATGATATGATGAATGCTAACATGGACAATGCCCAGGCTAGCCATCCTACGCACATGAAGCTCCCTGAGAAGAAAACTTGTGCCATAAGGAAGAAACTTATTGCAAAAGATAAATTACCAATCTTGTCAATAATATTCGCAAAGCGAGGATAGGAATGCCTAAGGAACATCCCAGAGAATGAAGCTGCAAAAGCAATCACCATGACAGCTCCAACATTTTGAGGCTGATCTTGGAATTGCCCTGATGAAGACATGGTCTGGAACATACCTAAAGCAGCCTGAAAGGTCATACTGGTGACTATCTTGGCCAGACTTAATGGATTCTTAGGGGGATAACTTGATGTTTCCATTTCAATAATACTCACATAAAGTGGCAGCAGGTGATCAAAATCTTGGTTCTGATATGCTGTAATGCATCTAATTCTGGTGAGGTTACGCTGTTCTAATTGAGAGACTGATGGGTTTGGAGTTGTGCAGATATTTTGATATGCTAAATTGAACATTCTACGAAGGGAAAAACGAAGGCTGGATGACATGGAAAACCAACAAATGAAAACACCTGCTTAGATTCTGTGAGTGGCTCCCCAGTTTCAACTCTTGCCTTGTTTTTCATTTTATACTTAAGAGGAAATTAAAGAGAAATTGCGGGACTTGCTAGTTCTCTTTAGAGGTCTCTAACTAAGTTTCCAAGAAATTGCCACAGCCATTTCTTGACTAAACTTTAAAATTGCTGGCAATGCAAGTATTGAATAAAAAAGAAAAAGAGTAATCTTACTTTAATAGAAATTGATCAACCATAGAGATGCAACTGCCAATTATTCTTTTAAAAAAGTTGACACCTATTGTTCAGTAATTAGGAGGTTATGGTACGACAAACCTATAAAAATTCAGAAGTGAAGAAGAGATACTTGACAAAGGATCAAAGATCAGAGAAGCAATCACACAGTAATCGCTATGCACAATATGCAAATTCTGCAGAAAGTATTATGCAGAAGAGAGAAAAACTGAAGAATGAGCAGAGAGAACTTTCGAGAATGAACTTCAGATCTTATTGTCATGTACAGCTTTATCTATTACTTAACCAAAGTAGTTAGTTAGTTAGCTTATTCTGGTTATATTGTAATAGCTGGTTAGAGTAGTTAGCTGAGTGTCCTACGTGTCATCTCTACATATTTACTTCTCTGCACATTTAGCCTTAGTGTATATATAGATTACTGTATCTGATATGAAATATAATATACAGAAATTCTTTACTTTCTCTCTGGTTTCCGGTTTCTCTGCTCTTCTTCTCTGGTCTTTGGTTTCTTCCCCATCTTGAGGGAATTTCAGATCTAATCTTGATTCTGAAGGGAGAATGAATTACTTGATTAATCAATTACAAGGTGTCAATACATTATATAGGCATATGCTGGTGTACAGCTCAGCCATTGAGAAGAATCGAATAACTGATCCAAATTTAGCATAATAACTAACTCTCTAACTAATTTTGACTATTAACTTCAGCATTGACTTGGCTTGCTGACATGGCTGCTGACGTGGCTTTGACAGCTAAGATCAACCTCCATCATCCACTTCTGCTATAGATTTAACAAAACCTACCTAGTGATTCCTTACTGAGGGACCAGAAACCTCTCTTTCTCTATACTTCTTTACTTTGGACTTCTAGCAAGCAATACTATCTTGCCTTGCTTTTGCTCATTCTCTTTCTTCCTATATGTTACCTTTTTATTTGGTTCAAGATGAGGCGAAGGAGGGAGGTTATTAGGGGTGTAAGCCAAAACCGAAAAATCGGCCAAACCGACCGAACCGAACTGAAACCGAGAGAAATGGTCCGGTTTTCGGTTTGTATTTTTGAAAAACTGAGTACCCCGGTTCGATTTTCGGTTTATCTGAATGAAAACCGAAAAAAAAAAATCGAACTGAACCGAGTAACAAGAAACTACGTCGTTTTGGAATATAAGCCTTCTGAATTCCCTTACCCTAACTCTTCGACTCCTCATTCATTCCTCTTCAAATTTCTCAAATTCCCCAACTTTAGCTCTCAGGTGCGCAATTTCCTCCGTGGTAGTGTCGATCTGGTGAAGCAATCGCTTCTCCTCAGCTTGCCATGCGTTTCGGTGGCTCCTTGATTTCATTTACCTGAGCTGCTCCTCAGCTTGGAAAAGCTTCACAGAGTTCCCTCACTTGGGTTTGTAGGTTTTGAACCAGAGAAACTGAATTCTTCGGTAACAATGCTAGAATAGAGAGAAGCTAAGGCCTACGTAGGAAGACGCAAGCGTCTTCAGCTCCTCTTGCTTTTGTTCTTCCTCTTCTGCCATTACAACCACTAAGAACTGCGCCGTTGGCATTTGTGAACCTTTCTGTGGGTAGCTAGGACGTACACAAAATGGGCTTGTGTTGGAGGTTATTTACGGAAGAGGGATCCTTAGATGCTGACCCTGTTTAAGCTGTAATGTAATTACAAGATTTTTTAATGAGCTTGTCAGTCTTTTCATCGTCTTTTGGGTGCTATGTAAAGTTGCAGCAGAAGGAGGAGGTGGATTAGCAACTCTCTTCCTCTTCCATTCGATCTAGGTTCGATCTTGCAACCCATGAAATATTTTGTTATGTTGGTTTGGTTGTGATTTATTGGTTGTGTAGTGATTTACTGCCAGTTCCATTTGATTTATTTGTTGTACAATGCTTAGAAACTGCATGTGAAATAAAGGATTTCAATACCATATAATGTTCTTTGTAATTAGAGATAGATGGTGGAGAATTTAACTGAATAACTGGAGAATAATTTGGTAAAAATAGAAGCCATTGGATTGCTGCGTTTCTCTTAGTGATTTCATGTTGTTTCTGTTCAGAGTTCACTGAAAGCTTCTACCTTTAGTTTTGTCTCTGTCTCTCAAAATGGATGAAATGAAATCTCAGCAGGAAAACCGAGAAAACCGAACCGAACCGAGCCTGTTCGGTTTGACTCGGTTTAGCTGAAAAAATTATAAAAAACCGAACCGAACCGAACCAAATTTGCTTGACTCGGTTTTGGCCGGTTTGGGGTGAAAACCGGACCAAACCGGACCGATTACACCCCTAGAGGTTATGACTTATGAGGCTCAACAAATTCTTTATGAGATTATAAATTCTTCTGTAATTTGAGAGTAATATTTCTATAAATATAAAAATATATAAAAATCATAATACATTTTTGTGGGTATAAAGTATTTTATATATATTTTTATTTGATTTAAATATACTTCAGATTTTTATAGTTTGAACGAATTTTAAATCAAGTCATTATATTTTTTTTTTCTTTTGGGTCTTTATAGTTTAAAGTTTTTTTAATTGGGTCATTGTCGTCATCTCAATTATAACTCAATCAGCTTAGTGCTTATATAACAAACAATTTATTTATGTAACAATAAAAGAAATTGACGTGACGCTAAAGTGACACAAAAATTGTTACCTCATCATCTTTACCAACTTTAAACTTCAAGAGAAAAGATGATGATGTGACAATTTTTGTATCACTTTAGTGTCACATCAATTTTTTTTATTGTCACATAGATAAATTATTTGTCATGTGAGTATTAAGCTAACAGAATTATAATTGGAATGACAACAATGATTAAATTAAAAAAAATTCAAATTATAAATACCTCAAAAGAAAAAAAAAATTACAAAGACCTAATTTAAAATTTATCCAAATTATAAAGACATGTGATGCATTTAAACAAATACTTTTATTATGATTTTTTTTTTTTTGAATACGAAACTTAATTAGTTCTTAACACGAAATTTATTAGCCAATGAGAACTAGTCTCTAAGGATCCAAGAATTTCTGTCGTAGTTGGAGAGGAAGCTGCAGGTGGAACCCAGTCATTCTTCTTTAACTTTTCTTAGTCTTTCGATTCTTTTCCTCGAAGTTTCATGAATGCGAAAAGTCCACAAAAAGCATCCTTGACATTTTCTAAGAAGCATCCTTGACATTGCCACGAAACAAAACTCTGGTAATCCTATAAATTAGTTTACAAAAATTAAACTATAAAGCGCGCAAGTGTGGTTTGGTGTCTTCATACCCCTTCCATTATCACCTCCAACTCAATGACTTTCGAAGAGAAGACATTTTATCAAACACCTTTAGGACAAATCCCCCACTACACAGTCTTAGAGTGCATCTTGGGTCTCTGCTTCACAGTCATCACCGTACTTCTTCAGCTTCCCTACGAGTACATCGACGATAACCCAGTTCCAACAGTAATCTTCAAAGGCCGTCCAACAACTTTCCACGCCTTCATAATATGCATAGTCTTCGCCTTCTCAGGTGCCACTAATGCAATTGCCGCATCCAATAAGGGCACTTTTGCAAAGTTCTGCGGATATTATGCCATGGCTTCCATGGCCTCTGCTTTAGCTATACTATCATGGGCTGTCTTCTGCAGTTGCACAAATTAGAAAGCTCCACTCTTTAAGATTAATTGCTCTTGTGGGTCGTGTTTTATTTTCAACAATTCAATGTTTTTAACTCTTGCAGCGCCTATTTTTTCTTTTGTCTACGTGAAGGGCAAGAGATAAAATTGCAATCTTAGTGGAAACTAAAATAGCTTCAAAATTGGGAATAAAGAAATTGGTTATGTTACAGGGTTTGCTTCTTTCCTTTTTTATTTGTTTTGTGGGTTTCTCTGTGGAGAGTTTTATTGTCAGATGGAGAAGAGAAAGATAAGAGAAAGATAGGAAAAACGACAACAGAGGAATGAACGACAACAGTGAAATAGAAAAATGAACAAAGCGAATAAACGACAACAGAAGCTCGCTTGAGGTGTTTCCCATGTAATACTTTACGGAAGATTTGTGTTGGCTCCATTCATTATTTTGCAATTTCTTACCACTCTAAGTTACAGTTTTAATCTATACATTATAATTTTAATTATACTCACTTAAAACTTTTTTGAACAACTTAAAACTAAAAATTAAATAGTAAATGTTCTAATTATTGATGAAATTAATTCAACATGAACTGAAAAATTATAATCTTTAGGGATTGCATATGAAAATATTATCCAATACCATATGTTTATGTTCCTCAAGCATCAAATAATGTTTCAAGGGCAGGAATTAGCATCAAATAATCGTTGAGTTTATATAGCATTATACATAATAGTTTTAATATATTTTTCTTTTTTTGTACTTTGACTGCGATGCTCGGAAGAAGACACATTTGATTGATTTTGATCCAATAACATGAAACTCTGGCTTCAACAGTGGCAGTGACACCTGCTGTGGACACACTTGATCTTCTTGCACATCCTAGGGCAGATGTTCTTGCAGTTTTCAGGGGTTAAACATGCTGGCGTGCTAGGTATATTATTAACAACAGCAAAGTCATGAGCATATGGAGTCACTCGTGCTTCAACTCCTCGAGCCCTTGAGAACGATGGCCTGCTATGCAGTTCAATATATAATAAAAGCATCAACCATATGACTAAGTAACTGCATTTGACATGATATCCAAAGAAAGATAAAGAAAAAGCCAATCAGGGGTGATGGCCTGGGTAAATTTTTTAAAGATCTCAGGCTTTCAAAAAACTTTATGTCATCATGTACCAAAATAAAACCAGAAAAATAAAGAGACACAGATAATGAGACAGAGAGAAACAAGGGAGAAGAAAAAAACCCTACTTGCTGCTGCCATAGCCAGAATGACAAGAAGGAAGTAGTGAACTTGAACGAAGCCTTCTCCATTTTTTTCTGATTCTGATAGGTGAGGACTTTGAAAGTAGTTCTGATATTTAGGAAGAGAATTGCTTTTGTGATGGTTATGTGTGATTATGTAACCATATTTATATAAGAAAGGAGTGAGCGTGATTTTTGCTGCAATTAATTCGGTATTTCAAGTTTAATTCTCTTTTCTTTCCCTAAGCGTTATTTCTGGTAGTTTTCCCTATTTATTCTATGTGCATGCCTATGATTATAATTTCTTCCGCTGATTGCATGAAAATTTATACTTGATAGACTGAAAATTTGTACACGTGAGAAACTATTTGAAAATCAGATCTTCATTTTGATTTGATTTTGCCAAACGTGATTTTTTAATTGAATGTGCATTTATTGTGTAGTGACAACAGTGTTAATAATTCAGGGAATAGAAGATGAAGTCAAAAGCAGTAAAATATAAGAGCGAGAAATAATCATATTAGAGAAGGCAGAGAAATTAGACTTTTACAGTGCTCTTTATATTAAGTTTCTCTTTCTGGGTAAGAGTCTTTAAATTAAATTGATGCAGATTTATCATTCAGGGTTCCTGGAGCTGAAGCAAGAATGAGAATCAATGCCGAATACCAACGTGATGTAGATTGTTATTACAGAAAGAAGTGTCAAAGAAGGTTCCTCGTTTGTCATAAAGGTACCTGTGATTGCATCGGACGCCAACAACAACAACTACAAGATCATCTTCTTGATGATAAGCAAGAACATTGCACTGCTGCCAGTGACTGCGCGCATGTATAATGCACTCACCATTGTGATATCGACTGCGACCGTGGAAATTGTACGTCCAAATGTCAAGATTAAACCATGATGTATAAGATTGGTGGAAGGTCATGCTTTGGCCTCATTTTTCAGTCCCTGAATAAGTAAAGATTATATAAATTAGTTAAAGCCTAATTTTTCTTATTGTCTTGATCTATTATTGTCATTTGTGATCATACTCAGTAATTAGAATTGATCAGATCACTGGAAGAAGGATTAGTGAAAGTGGGCACAAGTTGACCGGGATATACTCCAAAAAGAGAGAAAAAAAGTTATTATATATGATTTAACGGTGAGAAATTTAGAAAAATTGCATGAAATCCTTCATTTGAACCTCTAGCCGTTATTAAAAAAGAATCACCTACATTTATAGGTGAAAATAGGCCTACGGTGGGCTTGGCATGCCCTATTCTACTTAGTAATTCAAGCTGTGCTTAGGCTCAAATATAAGCATGTTTTCTTAAGTAGGCTTAGGCCTATTTACACAACGCTTTGCTTGTCATCTTGCAAGCCAACTTGATTTATTTAAATATTCTATAAATATTTAATATGTTATATCTACAATTTTACTTATATAGACCACAAGGCTAGGCTGAGCCTTCTTGGATATCTTAAATAGGCTTAACTTAGGCCCAATTTAGACCTACATTAGGTTGAGAGGCCAGTCTTGGGTCAAGGATCTACTATACAAGCTTGGTTAGTTTAACGTAAAACTTGGCCTGGGTTAGATTATTTTTAGCCCCAATGTACAGACATTAAAAAAAAAA